>BDGG01000002.1:2608854-2638715 GCA_001949185.1 Ramazzottius varieornatus | reverse complement strand
TCGGGAAGCAGCTGTACCCCCCCCCCCCCCCCAGTGGTAACCAGATGCGTGTTAATGCGATATCTCAACGCCTACGGGGATGGTCAATATCGAAAAGATTCGACTCCAGTAACGGGACGGAGACGTTGTGTCTGAATGTGGTAGTGCAAAAACGAGTGTCATTCACCGTACCACTGGTCGCCATTCCTGAAAGCCCGCACTCCGGGTACGCAGATGTCATGCGCGAGCGGTCACCACCTCCAGTAGAAGATGAGGATGGCGATGTCCATTTTCCTCTGCTACACTGAAGCGATGTTTTGTTTAAACCGAGGTTTTGTTTCTGTGTAATATACAGTCACTGTCATTGGTCATGGCCACCCCATAGTTTTCCTTCGCTCCATCATATCTTTCGATCCCGTTGTCCGATTCCCGATCTTCAAAAAGCAATATGTAGGAGACTCTTTGGACTTTCCGATCACGTGACAGACCGGTCCCCTTTTCAACCAATCAACAGGTTAGCGTTGCTGGTTCGGACCAGGAAATAAGGGCGATTTTTGCCTTTCGCTGCCACGTCCCGTGACAGGTCAATGGAAAAGCCAAAATGGCCAGAATGTAGCAGAAGCGTTCTTCTATTGAACTCACTAACAAGAATTTCCAGTGAAAATCTCCCGTTTCGGCTCTGCTACTCACCTTCCCGGACAAATTTGATTCTTCGTTTTCTTTCTTTCCCGTTTGTAGAGCTTATACGCCGAAACTGTGCTTGTTCGGGAGAGGCATCTCGGTGGTATTTGTAGACACCAGTTTTGTCCACAGAGAATGCTGATCTCGTCGAAAGATACTCGTGGCGGAACGATTTTGTCCATAAAATGTGTGGCAAAAAGAGTTTCAGACCAGATAGAGAAAGTTTTTGTGAGAAGATTCTACTGGAAATTCCTCTCAGTGAAGTTGACAGAAGAATGTTTCTGCTACCTCCTGGCCGTTTTGGCTTCTCCATCGACCTGTCACGGGGCGTGGGAGCGAGAGCCAAAAATCACCCTTATTTCCTGGTCCGAACCAGCAACGCTTACCGGTTGATCGGTGAAAAGGGGACCTGCGGGTCACGTGATCGGAAAGTCTAAAGAATCTCCTACATGGTACTCGTTGAAGATCGGGAATCGGACAACACGATCGAAAGATATGATGGAGCGAAGGAAAACTAGGGGGAGGGGGGGCATGACCAATGACAGTGACTGTATATACTTGGTGCTCATAATAGTGATAATACAACTACCACTGTACGTATACGCTACGTACTCATTAGACCTATTTCGCAAGTCACGTTTCGGCCCTGAATTACACAAGATCATGTGATTTTGTGCTGTGCAGGTTTCTGTGCGGAAACCGTTTCGCGGTTTCGACACTTCCGGTGTAGAAAATTAAGATAAAGCGATTAAGATAAAGAGATCGATCGGATGAACCCAGGACTTTGGTCGCGTTTTCCAGCAGTAGTTTTGGGATGAGAAATGTCTCTTCCTCGTTTTAATGCTGGTTCAGGTCGAAAACGTGACGGATTTGCAGAAGAAACGAGAGCGGAAGTCAAGCGGCGCAATCTGGGGAAGGCGCGTCGCTCGGATTACTTGGCACGCAAGGTATAATTTCGCTGATTAGTCTGATCACGCTCCACTCCACTGAAATTTCCAGTTTCGACCAAAGTGGTCAATAGTTCAATCAACTCAGCTTGCACAGAATTTGAAATTCTGTGCAGCGATATTAGGCCGAACATAAGTCGTGGATGGAAGCACAGCGTAAAACCTATACATATGCTGTGCAAGCCGAAAACATGACTTGCGAAACAGGTCTATTGAAACCATGCATTCATAGATGATATACTGTATCTGTACGAGGGAAAGATTGTAAAGTTAGCCAGCCCGTACCGGGTTTGTAAAGTTAGCCGTCCATGTTCGCTTGTTCTCTCCTACTTACTCCCAAACATTTATGGATAGATCGATAGATAAAGTAATGGGCTATCGAATGATCTTAGATAAAGTTAACGTGAAGATTCGGAGAATCCAACAGATCCGCAATTAAAAAAACGTTGAATCCCAATGTTTAAAAGCAAAGACTGACAATCAAATGGTCAATCAAGCGATAGACGCTAGAGCCGTGGCTAACTTTACAAACCCGATATGGGGCGGCTAAGTTTACGACCTTTACCTCGTAACGGTTGAGCTCAATAAGTTTGTATCGCTGCGATCGCCTTGATCGCCTCGCATCGATATCTGAACACGGTATATCGAAGAACTGATTGGACCTGTGCTTGAGCTCGTGCGTTCTTCCTCCCGACAACCTTCCATATGGAGCAACCCGGTAACGTAGTTGATGAGAGATCATTGACAAAATTCACTCTCTCAGCAGAGTGAACAGGAAGCTTTATTACAGACCATATTCTTTGCCTTGAGCCAGGATTATCGGACTGGACTGCGCTCTCTTCGCGCAAGGGGTGAGTGCGGTAGGCGTAAAGTGTTGTTCGTCTCGAGAAGTCCCAAGTTTGAGATGCATACGAGGGAGAGGTTATTGAGTTAGCCATAACAACCTGCGGTTGTTAAGTTAGCCACGGCTGCGGTATGTGGTGGCGCACAGTCAGGGCAGTAGCCAAAAAAACGCGGTAGAATCAATACCGCTCTTCTAAACTGCCGTACGAGGCGCATACCGCTGTTCTAAAGGCTAATAATTTCGAGAGCCGAATGAACATTTTCTTGACCGGAATGCCCATCGCAGAACTCCCGCATTCCCCATCCCATTTCTCTCACCGCATAAACCGCTGCTTGCATAGTTAACTGCGCATGGACCTCTAGTGCAGTCTTCAACTTGAGAGACGCCATGTTTATTCCGACAGAGTTGATAACAAGACTGCTGTACGAAATTTGGCCTCGCAGTGAAAAAAATAATTCTTATTGCCATTGAAAACCGCGTCACCAGCGCCTCTCGTGGCCTTAGTTTCATTTCTGGTCCAGGCTCTCCAACATGGGGTTTGACAGTTTGCCGAACTGTGGATCTTGTGCATGCACTGAGAGCCTAAGCCCATCGCAAGAAGTACCATTCGACAGCCCGTCATTTTCTCTGTCGAATCATCCAAACATGTGTTAGAATATGTCAGATAGAACGGGCGAAAACAGGTGGCTAACTAAATAACCTCTCCCTCGTACTTCAAAAAAAGACAAGATCTCCGTCGATTGTCGCCGACTTTCGACATGCAGAGAGCCCTCAAATCGTATGGCAACTTCGATGCACTGACGTCATAAAGTCAATTTTAAAGTAAGGACGAATTGGGCGCAAATACAACGAAGCAAATACTTGGAAAATAGTGTGAGGAGACCAATGTGCTTAATGGTCACGAGTTCTTGAAAGGGGTTCCGAGATGTTTTGAACGACATCTATACACCAGTAGGCCATATCATCAGCGTTGGTAGATGCCGGTGAGCGATGAGCACGAAGAATACGCCGTTAATGGACAGGACGATTCTTGTAGCCTTGTACCGTACAGTAGGATAATATGTTTTTTTTAGAACATAAACTTCGGTTGTTCGGTACTCTCCGTCATAGAACCTAGTATCAACCTAGTATATTTTAAATGCTCAAAGATAAGATTAGAGATAATTCAGATAAGAAGTATCCACTATGGTTCTCTGCCACGGTTTATGGACGATGATAGGTGATACAGTGCGAAACAAAATCAGCCTCCGAAAATGGGTCATCCACGAGAAAATAAGCTACGGACAGGCTAACTCGAATTTTGGTTGGCGATTACAGCACGGCGTATCCATCTTATGCATTTTCGAGGCTGAATTTGTCTTACACTGTAGCATGTCCACTCTCCTTGATTGGTCAATAAACTTTTCTTGATTAAGTTTCCATCGCGATCGCCTATCATTTAAGAGGAATGATCAAGGGTACGTAGTAATTTCTTCGGTTAAGGCGAAGACCTAACTTCTCCCTGTTGATAACGGTTGAGGCTGATCAGATGTCGGAAGGGACTTCTTTGAAGCGTGTTGCGGTGGTTGGCGTTGGAGTGTGCGGACTTTGCGTTCTGCGCCACTTCTCACCTGATCCTCGATATGAAGTCACTGCCTACGAGCAACGAGACAGGGTCGGAGGTATCTGGAACTACCCCGAGGGATGTGAAGCGCATGGAAATGTCCCGGACGAAGCATCACCCTATTTCTGCCGGATGTATCGACATCTCAGGTATGCAGGAAAATCAGGTATCAGTGCTTATCACGTACACTTGTACACCAACATTGATCGGAGCTAATCTCCTCCTGTTGTTTTTCCTAGAATAAACGTACCGCGAGATCTCTCTCACTTTCGTGAGTTTCCTCATCTGCCAGATCTGCCTAGCTTCTTTTCCCGAAGTGATCTCCTGCGATACTTGCAGCGCTACACCGATCATTTTGACCTTAAGAAACATATCAAGGTAAAATGAGTATTCAACCCGTTCACGTGGAGTTTCCCTACTTAAGGTCCTCAGCCGATCGAACTTGCTGTAGTTTAGGCACCAAGCCCTATCCATCGAACCATTTGATCCAAGCGTCCCGCATACCTGCTGGAGGGTGAGAGTCAAAACTCTCGGCGATGAGACGGAAACCACTGAAACATTCGATGTCGTTATCGTATGCAACGGGTATGAAACTATGCATGTATGTTCTGATACATGTGATGCTACCTCTGATTCAACGTCAAGAATTTGAATCTTACTTCTTTTCCCTGCAGGCACTTTAACAGACCGTATATACCAAGACTTGCGGGAATTCAGTCTTTCAAAGGAAAAGTCATCCACAGCTGTGATTACCGTGTACCCGAGCCTTTCGCCGACCAGCGAGTCCTCGTCGTCGGTGGCGGTCCGTCAGCTCGTGACATCGCCTTGGAGATTATCCAGGCGGCTAAAAGCGTGGTCATCACCCCATCAACGTACAGTTCGGCCTACGTCGAAACCTTTCCCAACGTCTCCATCACTCCGCTTCCTGTCACCTTCACCCAGAATGGCTCCCTCTACACTGTGCCTGCCAAGAAGGCCGCTGCTGACGAGGAAGCGCGGCAAGGCCAGCAAGAGGTTGACTTCGTGATCTTAGGAACCGGCTATCAGTTTGACATCCCTTTCATCGGTCAAAACTGTGGAGTGAAAGTAAGTCGAGGTCGCGTGACGCCGTTATACCGACACATCATCAACTGCAACCACCCTTCGATGGCTTTTATCGGACTGTTGACTGGCCTACCCGTTCTGGGTGCTGGCGTGGAGGACCAAGTCTTATTCTACAAAGCATACTTGGATGGGCGAATGCAGTTGCCCAGTGTGCGGCAGATGAAGCAGGACTGTGAGAGGGAGTACCGGCAAAGGCGGGAGAAGGGACTACCGGGACATGATGCGCACTACATGGGTGCCGAGCCGGTATTCCAGTACTGCAGACAGCTAGCCGATGAAGCTGGGTTCCCATGTGTGGAACCCGTCGCGGAAGACATGTTTGTGGCTCACTCGACCAACGTCCAGATCAACCCGCTGAATTTTAGAGAGTATGAGTATTCAAAAACTTCAGCGGATTCGTTCACTACTCATAAAAATCCGTCCCGTTATTGAATCTCCACATCGTGCACGTGCACGGAGCGTTGAGACTTAACTTGTCGTGTATACGAAAAGCAACTTTGCCGTTAAACTATGCGATTAACTTGAGCTATTCCCGATAAGAGTGACGGGATATGAGGCGAAATGGAATCATCACCCCTACACGACCCTTAACATGTGCGCCAGTTCTCACAACCTGATATGGGTCGTAGTAAAGCTGGGCCCGTGTCAACACCTCCGCAAAATCTTGCCCACGAAAGGCCGATGTACGGATATAAGAATATTATATTGTGAGGCTTGGCATCAAATCGCTGCATGGCACATGCTATCATAAGGTACTTGTCGAGCCATCGAAGTTAGACTTGGAGTTAGCACTCTTCCGTCTAAGCTCTGTTTCACCAACCATAGACCCCAAGACTTTCCAAACGGTGAGCTTCCTGCAGACTATTTCTGCCACATTCGGCTTTGAATGTTCAAACAGGTCAAACGGCTATCAAATGGCCGTTCCAGAAAGTTAAAGTTACCTTTTGTTCATCCCGCTACCGGGGATGATCAGCTGATAAGATCATTGCTCCTCAGTTTACAAGACCCGTACGCAGTCGTACGCGTTGACCAGGCCCGGGTACACGCGTGCGGTAGTCCCAGTCAATCAAGGTGTATTTGAAATCAAAACCTGAGATGCTACTTAATCAGACGATCAATGACCGGGACAACAGCCAAGGCGGTTGAATCGTCGTTATCCTTGCACGTTTCAACCCTTCATTATCTGATTAAGTAGCATTTACCCTTTCCGATTTCAGACACACCTTGATTGACTGTAACAGTTGCACGCCTGTACTAGGGCCTGATTTACGTGTACGACTCCGTGCAGGGTACGAGGATCAAAGATCTTGTCAGCTGATCTTCCCCGGTAGCGGGATGATCAAAAGGTAACCTTAACTTTCTGGAACGGCCATTTGATAGCCGTTCGACCTGTTTGAACATTCGAAGCTAAATCTAGGCAAAAGTGGTCTGCAGGAAGCTCACCGTTGGAAAGTCTTGGGGTCTATGGTTGGTGAAACAGAGCTTAATATGATGCTGTCGCGTGACGCGTTGCAGATAGTAGATATTTCTCATCGAACGGATCGCAGTCGAAATCGTAATTTTTGAGGTTAACGTTTTGGGCGATCCATGCATCGACCTTAGCATTTAGCTCCGGGAACATCTTTTTCCAGGAGCCTGTGGCACCTGCAGAAATAGATATGCTCTGCGCAGTACAACATTTCCACTGACTATCATGCTCGAGTGGTAACTGCACCTCAAGCGTCACATGCGCGACAAGAGCTGACCGGAACGAAAGAAACGATAAACAACCTTGCATTTCTCGTCCTTGTAGATGAACTCATCTCTCCGTGTATTCGAATCCTTTGTCATCTCTTCGAAACTGGTGCAATGGCGAACCAGCATCCTTTATACTCGACAACAGAGGAAACTGCCCGCGGACAATCAAGGAAATTTTCCCGGATGCGGGATGACCAAGAGCGAATCCTCTCAATCGAAACATGCAAAACGCTACCTACGCTCATAAGACCATCCAGGATTTTCTAGAGGAAGTGATTTGAGTATCAGCTCAGAAATTTCCTTGTTCAAGAGTGCTCCCCTCCCTGTTGTGAATCCGGCCTTACGTATGAGCTTGTAGACCAGTATGGGATTCTGCGTCTCCTGCTGGTCTACATGGTTGTGGCACATTCAGTTCTTACATGGGACGAGGTGGCGTACTAATGTGGGATCGGTATGGGATAGTCCCATACTGGCTTCCATAATTATCCCATATTGCGGACATGTTGTCAACGCGTTAGTTGTGGTGTTATTGTAGGTTGTTGTACCGGACTGCAGCCAACTCCGTTGGCAAACTGGTAATCGTAAGGGACTGAAGGGACTGAACGGATGAAAACATCTGGAAGACATTAGCCAGGAACAGATAGCCATCATCAGAGCGAAATGCACCAAAGGCTTAATTTAAACAAGTGCAACAGCGCCGGAAACCGCCACAAAATCAACAGAACTGATAACATTATGTGTCAAGTTAAAAGTGTTGAGACAGTAAAAGAGTTTGAGGCAGGCTAGAAAAGATTCGTCAGACTTTGCGCATGTTGGACAAAACAGCTAGAAAGGATTACAGAAAGAAACAGGTACTAATCTGCTTCAGATTCTGGCACTTCTTCCCCCGAGCTACCGGTCTACTCATCGTCCTACTGTTCGATGTCCGTAATTCTTTTGGAAGATCGTTTCTACATCTTGTTCTTGGGTCCACCAGTTCCCTCATCTTGGCTGCCACCACTTCCCGAACTCCCGCCACTACCACCAGATCCCCCCGTAGCTTCTTTCAGCGAACGATTTTGTCCGGCAGGCGGACTGACGAACATACTCAGAGTTTCCAACTCAAGCATTCGCGCAACTCGAGTCATTTCCCTTTTGGTTCCTGCCACTGGGGTCAGATTTTCCAAACGCTCCCTAGCTTTTTACATCTTAATTTCAGGCGATGGTTCTTCGACTGTTTCTTCATCATGCGAGCTTCCAGTATGGTTCTTTTGGCGTAAACATTGTGGGATATCTGAATAGAGTGGGAACAAGGCGGGATTTCTATGCCCAATACTGGCGTGCAGCTTGAACCGGTTCCGGTATGGGAGTTACGAGTGAGATCCATATCGAGTTTCATGTTCATAGCTATACGGAAAGGCAGTCCGCGACTCCGCGAGCACTTTCGACCACTTTTCAGAACGGGGGGTACGGTTTATTTTGTGCTTGCCAAATTCAATGGAAGTGCACGATAACTCGTTCAACGAGCACAATGGCATGCACATGCGATCCGTCAGCTGTTTATGCAGGACCGCCTGGTTTGACAGGCCGTGCTGTGGCACCGCTCAGGCCTAGAGAGGGGATAAGCGTGATTTACCAAAATTTACCGAAACTAAATCGAACTTTTCGATTTGGTATGAGAAGTTACCGAAACCGAAATTATCAGTGTGAGCCTCGCACCGAAAAATTGATTTCGGTATCCGTCCACACCAAGTCGACACCAAATCGAAGTATTTCGGTATACCAATAAAATATCAAAGTTCAGAATGGTTGATTTGGGCGGCTTTTGATTAGAGTGATTAAGTACGGAGGGCTCTCCGAACATCGCAATGCTGCTAGCGTACCCCTTCGTAAGTCTGTGTCATGGTTGATTGGTTCAATCATTACTGAACTACGCTCGAACCTGTCAAGCAATACCCTTCAAGTAGCAATGTGCCTAAAATCCTGGTATTCCATACGTTTCCGAAGATCGATCTCACGAGCACCGTTTAGCTATTCAGTTGTTCTCATTCCGATTTCGTTCCGGCCTGTAATACTGAAAACTAGAAACTTTTTTCGGTGTACCGAATTTTTTGGTGTGATTTGGTGCGGTAAATCGAAAGTTCGGTGTGGAGCTCGCACCAAATCGAGATTAATGGTGCGGACCGCATACTTATTTTTTCGATTCGGTGTGAGGATTTACCAAATCGAACTAAATCATACTTATCCCATCTCTACTCAGGCCTGACTTTCTGTTTTTTGCCACTCTTATCACCCATTTCCTTGAGACAGATTTCGTCCTTGTTCTGTCCAATTTCGGATAGCCTAGATCTCTAGGATCATTTCCATACTACGACGGAGGTAATTTCGAGCCTAAAAGCCGAGATAAGTTCTGAACAGACTGCAACAAAATAGCTGTGCTTGGTATTGAGCCGATCTCAATCAGGCAATCAGTCCTATAAAGAAAGCCTGAGCAACGGTTTCTCAGGTAGCTAGGAGCCCAGGATTGCGCTGTATGGCTTGCGTTCCTCAGATGGCTACAGTTCTGTTGAACAGCAGATCGCTGGTTCTACAACGGTCAACCGCGCTGGTGACGTCACCCGATCGACAGGTCATGACGACGCCGTGCAGCCGGTATAGTGCGCTGCCTTTTCGTATAACTGTATTCATGTTTCGGGTTATAATAGTATAGAAGTAGGACAAAGTTCACGAAACCGTCAGGCATCTTCCACACCATGCAGATTAACAGCTTGCGACAAGTACGCGGAACTTAACAGAAGAAAGTTTTCACAACAATCGCACAAGTATATGCGCAGCTCTTTCGAATGACGCCAGTTTATCTTTTCTTGCGAAGAAAAATCAAACTGGCTCCCTCGTATAGAAGTTCACGTTTCAGCTAATTTGGGCCCAATCTACTTTGGGCTCAGCCATACCTCTGGGAATGAGATGCAAGCAAACCGTTCAAGATCCGTCAGAGGTCATTTAGGACTCACTGTTTAGACTTTTGAAAGACTGCTTGTGGAACGATCATGCAAACTCTCCAACACTCTTGATTTGCAAGATTACTGTTCCAAGATATTCTAACACTGAAACCAATGACCTAGAGAACGCGTTCGTCAACCAGCAAGTCGCCGTACGTTGCCATCCGCTGCGACTACAAGCTAGTTTGGAACTGATATACAGCACTGTATGTACCAGGTCTTGCTTTCCCCAATATCTGTCGATCAGGGTTCACATAGTCCCTGATTCACTCCTGCAATCCCAGGCACGCCGCTTTTTCGGAGACCCACGGAAAGAACAGCGTCGGGGACTGTCTGCCCTAGTCGGATCGCGGGTTCCTGCTGCGTCCGAAAACTGTTTTTCAAATATCCAAAAGTTGTCCGATTTTTTCAGCTTGAAGTGAGCAGGATGCTCTGTTTCTTTTCAGATTATGCCATGAAGACAGCAGGAACAGAGCTTTAAACTCAAGGCAAAAACGTCGTCTGTGAACCCAGCAGCGACCCTTCGGCGACTCGCTGTTTCGTTGGGACGGGTGGCCTGAAGTGCAATTGGGTAGACGCCCACGAGGGGATTTTGCCATCGCTCCAGTCTTATTTCACAAACTGAAACGGCAGAAAGGTAGAGGAGAGTTTTCTCCATCGACTGAGAGAGACTAGGCCGGCAGAAAAAACTCCTGGAAGATACAGGAAGCGGAAGTGACGTCAGAACATGGGCGGAAGGCGAGTTTTACAGAGATGATATCTCGTAAAACTGTAGTGGTCTGCTGCTCTGTTACCCATATTAGAGTGTTGCAGATCAATCAAATAGCGAATCAACTAGCAGACCATCAAACCACTTGACTGATGCCACAGTGAACTTCCCTGATGCCCATGTTCCGCTCATATTCTGACGTTACTTCCGCTTCCTGTTGTATCTTCCATATTTCTTTCCTGCCGGCCCAGACTATCTCAGTCGATAGAAAAAACTCCCCTCTACCTTTCTGCCGTTTCAGTTTGTGAAATAAGACTGGAGCGATGGCAAAATCCCCTCGTCAGTCAAGTAAGGTAATCGAAAATATCTGATATTTGTACGAACGTAAGTACTGTACCTTGCATTTAATCAGTAAGGACTATAACTTAACTAACATACTTACTCCAAGCAGCTCCCTCCTGTAGGACCGTTAGACTCTGACGGATCTAATAAAACTTGACTTGGCCATAGTTTGAGTAGACCCAACATGGCTATTTGAGACGGTGAAAAGTACGTCTTTGAGGTACGGGTACACAAAGACATTGGCAGACGGTTCTACTATTTCACGTAACAATCAAACAGTCGGCTTTCCGGAATTGCCCGCGGTAACATAATTGTCATCCTATCTTCATGGGATCGTAGAAACAAAGGACATGTAAGGGTTGCGTAAGAAATTACGAAGTTGTCAGATAACTGACGCTTTGGTTTGAGTTTACATCACTCGAAGTCACAGACAGGTCGATCTGGAGAAGATCGTTAAACGATCCGGCTTAGCTCTCTTTCCTTATCGTGTCCAAAATCCAAGGAACCATGGAACTGACTTTCGTGTAAACTCCAGGATAACCTGTAGAAAAGCAGTCACACTCAGTACTCGGTCCGAATTTGCATTCCGTGAACAGCAAGCTGCTGTCAGAGGGCGGAGAAGATTTCTGTAGCTTGGGAAAGCATTTTTGTTGGGCTGTTGCTGAAGTTCGTACCCGGTAATCCGCAACCATAGCCGAAGCTAACGATGCCGGCTAAAATGAAAGTTCCGTTTCTTGTTACAGTCATTGGTCCTCCAGAATCACCCTGCCAAGTGCAATCAAAAAGTTAACTTTACAAATGAGTAGACTTCCTGCAGAGAGGGTTGCCCGTCCTTACCTGACAAGCGTCTTTTCCGCCCTCTTCGGTGCCCCCACATAACATATCCAGCTTCACTCCTTCCTTTCTGCCCAGCTGCTTCTCAAACATGTCTTCACACAAGCCGGTTGGAATGATGGGTATTTCCGTATGCTGCAATATCCCAGGGCGGTCTTCGCGGAACTGCAGACGGCCCCATCCTGAGATGGTGCCGAGTTCTCCGACGAAATTGTCGTTCGGCGAGGGTAAGCAGACGGGTTGGATGTAGGGTCGAAATTGTACTGGCGAGTCCAACTTAATCAAAGTAATATCATGGGAGAAACTCCGCTCGGAGTTGTAGAGTGGGTGCACAAAGAGCTTGGCGGCTCGCCGTTGTTCGATAGGGAACATGTCGCTATTGCGCGCTCGGTCGTACAAGCCCAGGAGAACGATTACTTCGTTCGGCTGAACTGATCCCCTTTAACAGAAAATAATTTTCAGATTATGAAAAATATGTTGTAAATCCGAAGGGATATGTGACGTACGAGGCGATACAGTGACCGGCTGTGACGATCCACTGTGGGGCGATGAGGGTGGCTCCACACTTTTCTGCGCCGCGAATGACCAACATCAGCTGGTACGGATATTCACCAAATTGTGCTTGCGAACCACCGACGATGCGCGGTCCGCGGAGAACCAACGGTGCTTGTCCGCATGCTGTAATGTATAAGATGGCGATACAAACTTTACGACTTTCTTAGCTCAGTCTTTGCTTTCACTTTTTCCACTGTGCTTCGGTCCACCACTAAGAGTTTGAGATTCGCATGAGTACTCAGAAATTCCCACAATCAGCCAAATGTGTGAGTGAACCTCCAATATGGTTCTCGAACGACAGTCATGCAAGAATGTCGTTTGCGTTAATTAATTGGTTGATGATGAGAGCTAGCAAGAAAGATTTAGACTCGAACATACTTGGTGGTGAAGGTCGACGAACGGTCGTGGTGGTCGTTGTCGTTGTGGTCGTTGTGGTTGTCGTCGTGGGAGTCGTCGTTGTTGGTGGGTTCGTCACAACAGGAACCGTATCTTCAATTTCGTTGGTAATTTTGTCTCCGGAGCCAGGACCAACTTTACAGCAGATGGTAAAGTAAAAGAAAGGTCCTTGACAGTTTCTGACAGGTTTCCGTATGTTATCACAGTTCCAACTGAAAGAGCAGATCTCATCTTCTGCGCACGTTCTCACCACCTTCTGTTTTATCTTTTCTACAACGAATACAATCGTTAAATGTCCGAAGCAGAGAGCCCTAAACCAGTTCTTCAGCACCGCAACCCGCGATCTTTGGATGTACTTTACCATTCAAGCAGCAAGACAACTGTGATATTCCCAGAAGTATTCCAATTGTAACCAATCCACGTGTACGGAATTCCATTGCCACAAAACGCCGCTAAGAGAGTCCTTGATTTGTTTCCCGGCGTCAACTTTTGAATTCCAAATCAGCCAGGGCAACGCATATCCGAATTAATCTACGGTATTCCGAATTTTACGCACTCCAAATTACGACCAACTTCCGATGGGATACCTCATAAGATCAAAAACCAAGCTGGTGCACCTACGTTGATGATTGAATGTCAATGGAGTACATAGTGGAATGTAAGTACCGTGAAAGATTATGGTGGCTCTGAAATCAAACAAACGAAAAAAAAGTTTTGAGCGGCGACCGAACGAGACGGGAAAGGACCAAAAGATTAAGCTTGTTCGATCTGATCGATTTCACTGCAAAATATCGCCGCCGGTGTAATTGAACTTTGCGAGAAGTGTTACCGTCTCGAAAGAAGTTGGCGGTATGCTTATTGTTACAGATTATTGGCTTGTTGCATAAAAAAGATCGTGCACCGGTGTCAACAGCGCTGACAGGGACTGTTAGTTTCTTCGAACGTTTGTGATAAGACATGACAGGTACCGCTGTAAAAGCTGGCAAGATCGCTCTCCACGCTTCGCATCAGATCATACTAACACTGTATGAAATCAGCCTGAGAGTAACGAGCGACTGAACCAATGGCTCGCGATTCCTCGCTCTCTGACAAGTCAACCTGTAGTCTTCAAGCCACTACTGTTACCTAACATTCTATTACTTCTCGAGGTTCCCTTTCAGATTCATATTCATACATCCGCATCACTCAATTTTACGCGACGAAACAATCCGGTTCCAATAGCAATCACAGTACTCCATTCAAAAGCTTTCATTATACGTACTGTCATGACCGAAACAGTAGTACTGTAATAATAAATTAGAACAGCTGAAAAGTAAGAATTTATTCGGAGGGCCGGTAGGTATTTCCGGAACGGTCGTTAGTTGAAGTGGCGCACGTTGTCAGCCATAAACTGGGACCCTTGAGACGAAGATCGTCTCGGGAATGCTTGCCGGTCTCTCAATATTATTTGCCGGAAGTACCGAGTTTTTTGCATCGTATCAGAACAGAATGCTTCGGCAAGACTAACTTCGGAATTTGCGCTTTATAATTCACGATCACAAAAGATCAGCTGGTACTTGTTTCGAGGTGACTATACAGATACAGTAGTAGGGAGGAGTAACCGGGGTGGACTCGTAACCAAATCGTGCGCTAACGAAAAGTCACACCCCTCGTTTTGGCTGACCGTCGCCCGTCTATATCGTAGACCTGGATTGCTTCGGTCCACCGATAGATAGATATAGAGAAACGGCGTCGTATGAGCATATAAGCATATGTCATATGAGCACGGCGCCATTTTCATATGAGTTTGGCTACACCATGCTAAGGGCCGGTCGTCAGTGAAGAAAAGGTCGATTTGCGGCGGATCTTTTCGAAATGAAACTTATTCCAGCCCTGACCTGTGAGCTAAACTTGCGTCCTTGCTCCCATGATGACCTTCTGAGGGACTGTTACTAAGAGCCAGTCATGAAATTTGATAAAGGTTGTCGATAAATATCCTTCGGTCCTAAGCAACTAGACAGAGGTTGATTCACACAATTCTCATATGCCAAGTAAAATGATCCAGAAAAATTCAGATGAAAATCACATCGGATCTCAAGACAGTAAAAACTCCCTTTGCTGCCCACAACGTATTTTCTGGAGTTCTGTGCAAAATTTTGGGCGATTTGAATCAGTAGTTTTTGCCTGAAAAGATGGACAAAAAAATAGATACTCTGTCGTAGTTGTAAATTAGATAGTCGTCCACTTCCTTGTTCCCTTATCAATTATGAGGAAGCCGCCTAGATCGATTGTCGTAGTCCTTTTTCTTTCCAGTTTACCGGTTTCTCATCCCTAATCGCCAAGATGTCGTCCGCCCTCGCTTCTGTTATCCTTTTCCATAAGGCCAGCTCCATTTTGATTATTTGGTAGGATGCCACCACTTAGGTACACTGTGGACCTTTTGCTTTTGTAGGTCTCGCTGTGATCGTTGCCGCAAGGCCTCACGACAACTACAACGCCTAATGGACCGGCAAACTTTGGTTGGGCAGATGGGAGTGGAGCGACAAGACCCCTAGAACCGGGAAGCCTTGGTCAAGGTAGTCAGCTTCTAGCCCGAGCACCACGGTCTCTGCAGTGACAAGCAGAAGGCCGTCGTGACCATTACCGAAAGAGGGGACCACGCCCAGATGACTTTCCCTGGCACTGACCACAAGAAGGAGTACGACTTCACGATCGGACGAGGAGGAACCTTTACCTACGACAGCACTGAATTCAAGTAGAACTCAAAGTAGTGTTCTCTCGTTACTGTGTGTGGAGTAATCCAGCCTGTCTTCTTTTGGCTTTTGGCAGTTCAAGCACACTGAAAGCGGAGATCAGCTTAATACCGAAATGACCATTCCCTCGACTAACACCGAAATGACCCACAGCTACGAGGTTATCGGTGACGAAATGACCAGCGGTTATGATATCACAGAGTTTGAGACTCGTATTGCGCGCTTTTGTATGGCGGAAGTGAGGTCGCTCATGATTCTGCTTTGCTGAATCGGGCTGCATGTTTCTTTTTCACAGAAGGTAAAATTATTTCGTCTTCCGCCTGCTCAGTTTTACGTCATGACTATCCATTTCTAAGTTTGTCTCCTTACTTCGATGACAAGCTTTCAGTCAAATTGCAACTCTATGACCGAACGAGTCTGAAATTAATGAATTACAGGAATCAAGCAAAACTGGTGGTCTATTTGCTCAAAGTACCGAGCTTTAATATAATGCAAATCAGAATAAGAAACAAAGAAAAAGAAGCGTGCTTTCACAGATTTTACACAATATTTTGTTTCAAAAACAAGGGTTGAAAGCGAAATAAAAACGAGAACCCTTTCATATCTGGACAGGTTTTCTCAGAACGCCTTCTTGTTTCCTACTCGTCTTCTGCGAAATGACTCTTTTGATCTTGCTCTGTTTCTTCGTGACTTTGGCGTGGTTCTTGGGTTTCTTCACCTTGTAGATGCGCACTAACCAGTGCTCGGAGGTGAAGGCTTCCTCCATGTGTTCCAACTTGATATCCTTGAAGCCAATCTCCACGCCGCGTGCTCGGTCATACCCGAAAGGCTGGCGGTTACCCAGCTGGATTTCACCGAACCGGTAGTAAGACAGCTTGTACATCAGACAGTTCATCAGAACCTTCGACCCTCCGCTGTCCACCCGGAAGTGACCGTCGGGACTGAAATAGTCAGCTTCTCGAATGTCTTTCGGATGCTCACCTTCGGCAATACGTACCATCCACAGAAACTTGTTGATATCGTCCCCCGAATACCCAATGATACCACCTATCAAGAACAACAAAGTATTCCATCTTTTCGGTTTCAGCGATCCCGACTCGAAACTGAGATCACAAATCATGGTTCTAGCATGTCGGACAACATGGCTAAAGCGTGACTAACCACCCTGACCTATGTCGAACTACCACGGAAAAGCGTGAGACAGAGCGTTTCTGTTTGGATATTGTACTGGAGAAAATCCGTATTTTATGAAAGACTCACCGAAGATGACGAGGACATAGTCGACGTCCAGGTCTCGCATGATCTTGATGGCAGCGCTTTCGTTGGAGCTCATGGCTTTACCGACCAAGGCAATGTGGCTGTTGTTCCAAGTGTTGTTGTCCACTATGGTTGTCCGATTGCCCATACCCGCTATCTGATACCCGTAGTCCCACCAACTCATCACCGTGGCCTTCTCGTCAGTGTTCTGCCACAACCAGTAGTAGGCTTCTCTGAAATCGTCCAAAATGTTCCGGCTACCGTCGTGGCCGTAGGTGGCGAGAACGATGGAAGGCGAACTGTACGCATTTGACGTGACCTAAGTTAAACAAGAATGTTAAAAAATAATTCGGGACAGATAAAATTTCGAAAAACTCCGAGAGAAAATTTGCAGACACCAATTACCGTAATTCAAAACACTTTTAATTCTAACCGACTTTTCCGTTCGAATTCTCTCGATTCGAATCTTAAGATGTTGAAATCTCAAAATTTCGGGAGTAAAAAAGGCCCGGAAATCAGTCCGAATATATCCGAAAATGTACTCGAAGTTTTTTTCCGGACCATTGAGAACTTCAAGAAAGACTCACCCAGGTGCAGTGAACAGCGAAGAGAACCAGCAGGATGCATGCCACACCAACGACAATGTTACGGATGCTGATACCGATACCAGTAGGGTCGAGGTCCTCCAGCTGAGCAGCAGCTCCGCTGGGTTTCTTGGCTCCTGGACTAACTGCTTCGTCAAACATGGGCTTGTTCTTGTCCTTACTTTCTTTCGTCTTCTTGACGACCACTTCTTCCGAAGACTTTTCCTCTTTCTTGTGGAGGGTGGAGCCGTCGAGACCAGTCAGGTAAGTCTCCATTAACTACAACAATCCCTTACAGTCAAGCTATATGGTCGAAAAGATAAACTTCCGACATGCACCGTACGGTGGTACTAAATTTCGCGGAAAACAGAGCGTGTTTTCACAGTAGACGATAATATGGACCAATGATTCTCAAGCTTGTAACTTTAGCTGTCCGTGCATCGGGTGCACTTCGAGCCTTTGTTTTCTACGATATTTCGTAAGTTTTACTTCGACTCTGTTTTCTAAAATTGACTGACTGGCACATCTGACAAAATTTTCTTCTCATGTATGTTTCGAAAAGAAATCAAACCTCGGATAGAGCGATGCCGGCCAGGATGCAGACAACCGGTGTGAGAGTCAGCATCAGTCGGATCATGACTCCGGAAAAGTACGAGGCGGTGGCCGCGTACAGGACGATGAAGACCCGAACATCGTTAATCTTCTTCACGCAGTAGTACGCTCCGACGGGGAACAGACACACCAGAATGTGCAGGTCGAAGAAGTAAGAGGTCTACAAAAACCCAAGACTCAACAGATCGTACGCCGAAATCTAAGACTCCGCCAGATTTTGAAGAAACCTATTCGGAGCCAACGAACAAGCACAACGGTGGTTTTCTGCGACTGTATCGGTAATCTGAAACGTGTGAAATTACCCAAGTTGTCGGCTGATGTTCACTGACAGACGCGATGATGGGAATATGAATCTTGGCATAACCGGTATCCCAAAGACTGTAAAACCTTCCACTCCATGGTGCGATGTGCCCGGTGACGGTTAGTCCGACAACGGCAGCAAAGACCGCAGCAGCCGCGCCACCCGCTAGCAACCACAGGTTGATCTGCTTCTTGAAGCGTTGCAGGTACTTCAAGAATGCCAGCGCGTTCAAAAGCGCGAACACTCCCGCCGCGGCCATGTGTTCACTGGTCCTGATGGGCTGGAATCCCACGAATGGGATCTGCATGGACAGAAGAGTTCCGAGGATGTAAAAGGTGGAGTAGGCTACGTAGATGCGGCTGCTGAAACGACCCATGAGGATGAGAGCGAAGACGTGCAGTGGGATCAGGTTGATGATGAAAACGTAGCCTCCCCATGCTGATACCATGTAGAAGTAGGCTAGAGCGGTGAGAGCACCCCAGTAAACTGACCCTGTGTTGACACTTTTCACCTGCGATCAAGCAAAGAGATGAAAAAAATATTATTCAACGCTTTACCCTGCCCGTCGCGAAATACAGCAAAGAAGCCCTGCTTTCACCACGTCAAGGAACGCGATCCATAGCGTGGTTTCGTGCTGCGATTCCAGATAGGGTAGTGAAAATAATTTGCGAACAAGCTTCTCACCCAGAGGTAGTAAACGAAGATCAGAGCGAAAATGGCAATGCCTTCGTTGTCGTAAGATCCCGCGACGGATCGCGAAATGTAACCGGGCACGATGGCGATGAAGCAGGCTGCGAAGAGGCCAGCTCCTGTACTCCATAGCTCTTTCGTGAGGAGAAACGTGGCGATGGCCGTCAGACCGCTGAAGATCGGCGCGAGAAAGACACAAACGTCGCGAATGTGGACGGGAATGTTCAGCAAGCTCAGAAAGTAGTGAATGGCACCGGAAGTAACCATCAAGCCTGGATACACCTAATAGCACAAAGAAAATCGATAAACACAACCGCTCAGTAAACTCGACCATGACGTCACGCCATACCAAAGTAAGTAGTCACGCACAGTAGTACGGAAACGAAGCTACGATGACGTCATGGGCCCAGAAAACAGAACAAATGGGGGGAACAGTTCCAATCGGTCAATCAAGCTACGCTTACCGTGCCTCCAACAATACGGCCCAGTGGAAACCACGCGCGTTCGTCAAACCAATTGAGGAAATTGTAAAAACCATTCTTGACCATGTAATGCGTGGCTCGATAATTGAACCAAGGATCAAACTCGTGAATGATGGCTTCAAAGCGCACCACAGCGAAAAGTCTTGAGCAAAAGCCTGCTATCCAGGCTAGCGTCAATATTAAAATGGGAAACAGAGTGATGAAGCCCATCTTGGCCGTCATCTTCCGCTTTGTTGGCTTCGTTTGGACAGCTGCTCCGCCGTCCGAAATTTTCTTCACGGCATCCTCCGACGGGATCGAAGATGCAGCTGCCGTGGAGGCCTTTTCGCGAGTCGGTTTGGACGTCCTGCTGACCACTACTCCTCCACCGGCTTCCGACGCAGACATGGTGCTTCACCGACGTCCCGCTCCACACTCCATCCGTCGAAAGACTGCAACTACTTCCGTTCACTTATATAAACCCAATGAATGCAGATCGTTGCAGACTAGGCCTAGAAGGAACAGAGTTAAGGCCCGAAAGAACGAGGAAAATTAAAAGAATGGATTTTCTAGTCTTTCTTCCACGTCCACTTTTATCGATGCCAAATCGCAATACGTCAGCGTCGTGACGTAACGAACACCTGCACTGGGTTTCATGTGGTGGCACCACATCCCTTAGCACCATTACCTGAACGAGAGCGAGCACCTCCGATTGATTGAACGCTACGAATGAAAAAGTTTGATTGCATAAATCACCTATCGAAATTTCTTTTTCCGTAAAATCCTCTTTCAATCCAGGTTTCTTCCCGACGTCTCGTTCTCGTCCAGGATCTTGCAGGACAGACCTTTCCCGCATCCTGGCCGCAGCATCACAATAACCGGCTCGGGAGGGAAGCTGTTATGCGATGCATCATCCCGAAAACCACATTCACTGCTAAGTTTCTGTCTGCGCTGGGACGGTAGGAGGTGAAACGGTATGACGGGTATGAGCTGTTGGTCATGATCAATCTGTTGTCTTTACAGAGCGCTTCCCGTTTTCCAAGCAATGTCTATCAAAGAAGTCCCCGATGTGGAAATCGACGACAGCGGTATCTTCAAGTACGTTTTAATCAAAGCAACAGACAAGGATAACCAGTCGAAAAATATCGTGCGCGGTAATGCTTCGGCGGAGTACCATGCGAATGTGTTTGAGAAGACGGAAAAGGAACTGAAGAAGAAGGGAATCTCAACGGAATGTCTTGGTGGTGGAAGAATCGAACGAAATGGCAATGTGATTTCCGTTTATGGTCACTCCATCGGCTATGGAAAGGCTGACCACGAGGTTACTGTTTCGATTCTTAAGAAAGCTTTCCCTTCGTCGAAGTTAACTTGGTCGAACGAAGGATACTAGTAACTAATTTTTAGGAATTCTTTGTTTTTGTTTCATTCTTTTATCTCCTTGTAATCCGACCCCGCTTTTGCACTTCGCATCCGAAAATTAGGCAACTGAAGTAGAAACAAACCTGTTTAGATAAAACATCAACTGTGGGTGTGAATAAAAAAGGTGAAAAATGAAGAGAGGAATTCATTTTTACAATTGAATAAAACGCGGAAGAACGTTTTTTTGGGTCCTCAGCTCTTCAACTCGGACAATCGCTGCCTCACTGTTTCGAGGTCTTCTTCCTCGTCTCCCTCAGCCACGTCTGGATTACTAAGGGCAGGAGTTCGCGCTTTGACGCCACCGCTAGGAACTTTTGTACGACTGGAACCTGCGGGAAGACTGTCGTCGAGGACGCGAGGAGCTTCGCCCAATTTGCCTTCTGTCAGCTCCCACAGGACCTTCTCCACTTCCACATCAGCTTGTTCCTCAAGATCAGGATCGTCAAGGGAGTCCATGGCGTCATCCATCATTTCTTCGATAATACCAGCCTGCGAACGACAGACTGGAATTAAGCATCACGAAAACTCAAAAAAATCAAGGTATGTTCATGAAATCCCGCATGACGACAAAGCACACACGTGTTAGGAGACTGGAATGCATGACATCATGTGCAAGATGGGCGGACCGATGCAAACTAATATCTTTTCTGAAAAATATCTTTTTTCTGAAAAATACGCAAATTTTAGACCTACTCGCATCATCTCTTTCGCCATTCCCTGCATTATCGCGTTGATTTCTGGCATCCTGATTAGATTCTGCATAGCTGTCATGACTTCTGTCGATTTTTGTAGGGAGCCAGCGACTCTCAATGTTGCTGCAAGAAAGACATAAATTCAACCGTAAAATTCCTCCTGCAGACTTCTCTTTCAACCACAAGAAAGTACCAAAACTTACACAGTTGATGGCGCATGTGTAATATCAAGGAATTGACCTGGACCTTGGCTAGGTTCATCTTGTTGACGGTCTTCCGTGAACGAACAATCTCCTTGGCCAATATTTTACACACGTCCTTGTCGCCTTTCTTGGCTGCATCCTTCAGGCACCGTTTCGCTCGCTCTTCTTCTCTCTGGATATCTAACCAAGCGTACATTACGTTATCTCTGGACGTAAGAAAACGCAGCAAGACCAGAATCAGAACATACTGCGAATTTGACGATCCATATCCCGTACTGATGTCCTGCATGTTTTGGTCCATTCGTCCACCTGTGCCTTTGGATCCACCTTCGTTTGTCCAAATAACCCCATCTTGGATTCTTACAGCTCCTTTATGTTCCAGCTATGAATACAATGGTTCCTTTGTGCAAAGGTTACGAAGCAGTGAGAGCATTCATCCAGGATTCATCCACACGAAAAGCTGGCCTTGCAGAAAGAGAAACACAATTCCTAGTGTAACTGTAAAACATGCATCGGTGGGAAAAATCAAAACAAACCACCTCCCATAAATCCCCATACTTACTCCCATTCTAAAGTGCTTGCAGAAGTGTGGCTGCGACACGTGCAATCAAGTCAACGCCAGATTTGGTGCACCCGGTTTCTCTGCCGTCCTACGTCACTCGCGTTCTGCACTAAAGACACGTCCATAGCATGGTTGTGAGGTGTCGGTGTTACGTCAGGCGCATGCAATTCGGATGTTCTTCTGTCGTGTTACGAAGAGAAACAAACGAGGAAGGGAACGGACTTTACGGCTATCGCTGAGGATATTTATTCAGTCGATTTCTGGTCCACAGTTGAGAGAGTACATAAATTAGAGCAGGTAATGAATAAGGAAAAATGAGCAACAGTAGTAGCCTGATAACGCAAGTTAGAACACTCGCTGTATTAATCATGCCCCGAGAGAACGACTTCTTCAAACTTCCCGGCAACTCCAGTCTTACACTTTGTGCAGTCCATCAAAACAAAGGTCCATCAAATACCAACCCAAGAATCTCCAAAAGTCAACAGAGTTGAACAAAGCACAATTCCCAGCCAACAAAAGTGTATAAAAGACAAGCGGAAGATTTTTCATTCCTAGTTCATTTCTAGTCGAGGTCACTGATGAGCTGCTGAACAGGCCATTGCTGAGTTGATTGATAATCAATTCGGTTATGAGCGGTTCAGCAGCACATCAGTGGTCAGAGTACTAAAACGGGTCTTTCAAGCGTAGCGCCCATTCGTTGACCGTTCCGCTCTAGCAAGACCATTGGTTAGCCGTTCCGCTTCATCGTGGCCATTCAATCCGTTCTCGCCCATCTTGTGGACGCCGTTAGTCAGTGGCTGGTTCGAATCGTCCTGCATCGATCGTCGTGGGCTGCCGTTCTCCGAAGCCATGGGCAGCAAGTGCTCCTTGATGTGTTGGACAATTAAGTTGATCGCCACATCGTTCTCGGCGCCACGAGGAATTATCACATCAGCGTACTTCTTGGTCGGCTGGCAAAACTCCTCAAAAGCTGGCTTGACAAACAGTGTGTACTGGTGTATCGTCGAGTTCAGCTCTCGGCCACGCTCTTTCAAGTCCCGTATCACTAAAAGAAGATTACCAACGTGGAAGGACAGGTCCGGGGTCTAAATTTATTCAAAGAAGCCAGAACTTCCGCTCTCAACGTTGCGGCACGGCCCTGAATTGAGAAACTTACCACGACGCGCCAGACGAGTATCCGCGTCCATATCGACAAACAGCTTCAACTTGAACAAGTTTCGCAGTTCGGGGAAGTAGAAAACCAGAATGCCTTCGAACAGAATGACATCGGCTGGGTAGACGTGGATGTATTCATTTGGGAGGCGCGTATGCGTGACAAAGTCATAGACAGGAATGCGCGCCACTTGAGAGTCCAGCAGTGCGTTCATCGTGTCCAGGATCAGCTGAAAGTCCAGGGCATCTACACACAGTTACAGAACCGTTACAGCGAGTTCTGTTACTGGTTAGCATCGAGCTTACCGGGGTGATCAAAGTTGAATTCCCCCAGCCTGGCTCTTTGACGCTCATCTTCCGTCAGGACGCGGTAGAAACTGTCCGAGCTGATGGTCACCACTCGCCGCTCCGGATGAGGTAGACAGTCCTGGCCCAGTTTACACATGATCTTGTGACATACCGATGTCTGTGAAAAAGCAGAGAATAGCATATGAATAGCCATGACGGCCTTGTTATCGGACAGTCAACACGTCTCGAGGTTACTGGGTGAACGAACCAGAAAAATGTTTCATGCTGGCGACATGCACCTGCATCAAAGGTACGTCACCCAATGCACACCCGCATTCCATCATGCACCTGATACCCTTTCATTTTTGCAATGAGAAAATTTCGTAACAGCAGCACGCTCGCTTCCGCAGAACAGCCTAACCCCTACGCTTCCGTCAGGGCGAGCAAGCCTGTAGGATCTACGCCTCAAGGTCCTGAACGCAGCGTCCGTTCCGTTTTCGCTTTGCACATGGTGCAATCTGGAATTTGCCCCTTGGACCAAGAGATATGGATATTTTCTCAGCTAAAAATATCCTCATATTTCGTCTAACGTTTCTCCTCCGAAGTCATGAATCCTTAAACAACGTGTGGGTGGAGAGAGGTAGCAGTCTACGGCTGAACGCTGCGCAATCTGGCGCAGTTCACGGAAGTAGAAAGCTGGGTACGAGACATGCTGCTGACGCTGCTGAACTCAGTTCCGTGAGTGGCGTCACATCCCCTTATCTTAGATTGATTGATTCACCAGATTGCGGTCGCTGACATCGCCATTCACTAAATCAATGGATTAAAATCTGCTTACTTTGCCCGATGCGGTGCCTCCTGCCACGCCGATCAAAAAGGGCTGCCACGGGTTCCGGCTGGGAGATTCTCGATTCTCCAGGATGCGAGAATGGCCGTTGCTCCTGTAGTCACCGACACCATTGCTGGAAGACGAGCCATTGGTGTACGCTTCGCTTCGTGGTGGCCGACGCGTCAAGACGGATAGGGGCTGGTTGAGAGCCACCGGCATTTCCGCTTCGGAATGGAGCAAATTGGTCATTATCTGCTCCCCACGACCACGGAGAAAGGCTAGTTGACACAGCGGAACCTGTGAAAACCACCTGGAAGCGCTGGGCTATAGTCTGAAGTACCCAGACATGGACAACGGTCTGACCTTACTGCTCATGAGCAAAGCAGACAGACGACTAAAATCAAGTGTGACGCTGACGCTGACGCTGGCGTGCTTGCGAAATCAAAGCCAGTTTCATTCGCGAACGGTCGCCGACTCGCCGCAGGCTGATTCATCCCGCTCGTCTCACTGAGGGGGCGGGGAAAGCGCCCGATAAGACACAGACAGGGAGCGGCTGACGGATCCGCAAAACAGTTGAGTATCGCCGTTTAGCAAAGGCCTTTTTCGCGCTTTCGCACATTTGACTTAGAAATTGTGCAGGAGACGCATTTTCTGTTTGTGCGCTTAAGTGTCCGACTGAGGGTATTCATGCCTGTCCATAGAGAATTCAATGGGCTATCGAACAGGCGTAACACATTTCACGTCCAACATCTGGGTACAAAGCTACGCGAAGAAGTGGACCGAGGTCCAGTATCACAGTTCTTCACGAGCAGTACCGCGAAACGTCATGGACACATTATGATACCCAGCAATCCCAGCTGGCGAGCCATAATCCAAACGATGTGTCACGCGGCATGTTCGTAAGCATGAATGCGCATCCCACCCAGTCATTTCTTGTCAAGGCTGGTCGTCTAATACCCCCACAAAGCGCGAATTTTCCTCTACAATCTCACGTCAAAAAAGCGAGACTCTGAATGATCGCGAAAAAGGCCTTTGCTATATGACAGTACCAGTCAAACCTTCATTTACTTACGATTTTACGCAGCAAATTGGCCCCTGACGTCCACCCGTCAAACCCTCCGAGCACCGATACATTTCCATATCGTGAAAAATTTACGTGAAAAAAAAGATTTCATCTTCAAAACTAGCTAAAAATCATGCACAAGCTGTGGTGAGCATTAGTGTTACACATTGAACTGGAGAAATTCCAGTTCAATAAAAACAATTAAACAAGTCCGCCAGGTACTTCGATAAGTCTGCTCTCACTGCTGTTTGCACAAACAACACCTCCAAAAGAGAGAAAAAACTATGGCTAATTTGCAAAAACAATCAGTGGAATTCTTGTCTCATGAGAAGGTTCATCACATCTCGTGGGTCCCTGATCAACATTCGGCAGCGCACGCAGCCCGGAAACAGCCGGAAACCCTTCGCTCTGACAGGGCCATCACCACGATTTGCAGCACTGGTTGGTCTTCCTTGCCTGAGAAGGAGCCAAGCCATAATTAGTACCCCGCCGACCGAGCCAAACACATTGATTTTTCTGTCAGAGTCAAACTATCGTTAACGGGATTAATGTCCGCTTACAGTGGTGTAGAAAGCCTTCGAGCTCATGCTGAGCTCCTCCGACTTGGCTACGAGATCGTCGAGCTTTTCTCCTCGCTGAAGCACGGCTTCTATAGTGTTGTGCTGCGCCATTGATAAAAGCATTAGCGGGTAGGTCAGGAAATTCCATATGGAAGGAAGAACTCACCAGGATAACTTTCGTATCGTCCAGATCAGACTGAATTTTCGTTAAGGCATCCGCCTCTTTCGGATTCTGTGAGAATGCACCCATGAACAAAGAAAATACAGTATAAAAGTCCTATTCCCCCAAGGAAACCTTACCTGATACTTCGCAAGGAATTCATCCAAGCCGGAAAAACTGATCGTTCTGCAAGAGCAACGATCTTGACATCCATGGTCCATCAGGATTTATCCGTGTTCTGAACTTCTGGCCATCAACTTCGAATGAAAAAATTTCGAAGGTTTATTCAGAACCAACTTACGCAGGGGTACCCGTTGTCCATTGCTGCTGAGGGATTTTGCTGACAAAATCGTCCAGGACCTAAAACCGGCAAAGCTACAGCCCACAGGAAAACCTTGCATATTGACAAGTTCCTGGCCCCTGCGTACTTTATGGAGGAGTGTAAAGCCAACACGATCGGGATATTCCTGGTCCGATATGAGAACTCCTGCCAAGCTATCCGATCTGACGTAGACCGTGCACATGTAATCTGGAACGAAAGAACACGATATAGTTATGGGGTCTAAGAGGAGTGCACTACCTATGTCAAGTGGCGCAGTATTTTAGTACGTACTCATCCACTGAACAATGCGCGAGTTACACAAAAACAAGACTGACATTAGTGGTAGATTGATTGTTGATTGACTCGGGCGTACCTTCTTGTTTTATCCGAGCTTTCGAGCCCACAGGGGTCCTTTCCACGAGCAATTCCGATGTGAACGTCATGAACTCTTGTACACTATAAAAGAAAACTCGGGATGACAAGTGGGAGAGATAACAGATAAAGTATCACTCGCCTTCCACGCTGGAAGAATCCAAATGACTGCAGATCTGTGGCTTGTTTGAGCATTTTTGGCTTGGTGCCTTTGTAGATGATACTCAACGAATACAGCTTCATCGCTGCAAGAAAATCAGTGGAACAGTAAGATCAACCCTGGGAGAACTATCTCTCCAAAACTAAGTTAGTGAAGGGAAATCAGGAAATGGTCCGAAGAAGAGAAAGAGAAGAATTCATCAGCAGACTGCATCATGATCAGTGACTGCACAGTGAGTCGGTTACTGATTTGTTTTCGTTCCCAAAGGTAGCGATGACGTCAGTGATGACACCCGGATAACAACGAAAGCTTGCTTACGTCATTGAGGATCAGACATCTGAATGAATCATCCGTTCGTTCGGTTCCTTTGTGGCTGCGGAACGGATGCGTGTTGACTAGATTTAAGTTTCCCAAAGACTGCTGGTGGTGAGTTCAACTTGTCAATACATTGATTGACCGGCTTGATTGGGACATCGACTGGAGAGAAAAAATTTATGTCAAAAGACTTGACATTTTTGATTCTTTCATCAGTTGCTTTTGTCCGAACTCCGGAAACTCCAGGATATTCTCATTTCTCAAGCGGATGTAAGGGCTGTAAACTGCTCTGTGGTAGATGAAAGCAGGAAGAGGCGTCGCAATGGAGTCGGAGGGAGAGAAGGAGCGCGCCATCGACGAGTTGTTTGAGGAATTTGACGATGATGACTACGGTAACATCGACAATGAATCGGCCAGGAGTATGGTCTCAGCTGCCGAGAGCGCTGCTCGAGCAAACAAGAGAAAGAGTCGAAAGATGCACACCTTACCTGACAAGTTCCAGCCAATTTACCAACGAGCTACAAGCCTTTACCTCGACGGAAAGTATGAAGAAGCACTGACTGTCTTTGCTGAAATTGCACTCGCCGCGAAATCCTATGCTCCTGTCCATAACTTCATGGCGGACTGCTATGAGAATCTGGGTAGATCCAACGACGCTTTCGAAAGCTGTAAGAAGGCTGTACAGATCGATCCAACCTTCCTCGAAGCGTGGGCACGGTATATTCGTCTGGCGGAGAGGATCGATGCTGATACTTTACTGAGTGGACTGGTGAAGTACGTCCAGCTTTCTTCGGAGGGAGACAACCTGGCTAGCTTACCTATGCTCCGACGCCTGGTCGACATCCTTCAGGTACTGTAGTCGGCGTGCTTTGCCATTCAAAAATCCGAATGGCGGTTTTCTCGTGAAAACCTTTCTTGTTACTGTATGGCGGGCTGTGTGGTGTACCGTGATTGACCCGCTAATTGGCAAGCCATCTGGTCGAATGAGGAGTAGGGGAGCTTTCATTTCCGGCTGCTGTAACTGACGCGCTTTTATCTCTTCGCAGTGGAGGAAGCATCCCAAACTGCCGAAATTTCAAAGGCTCCTTCTTCAGCTTGAGTACAAAGCAGGCAACTACAAAGAAGCGTTTGAAGCGGGCGCGAACATCGCGAGGGACCTCTTCGAGCAAGGCAAGTCCGACCTTGTCTGGCAGTGCATGCAGCCCACGTACGAACTGGGCAAGAAAGACAACGTCGACATCCCCTATGACTTCCTTGTACTGTACGTCGAAAGTCTTCTTCACTGCGACAGAGTGATGGAGACGTTTACACTGCTGCTGGAGCGACGCTTCATCCAAGTACCCAACACGGCCTCACCGGAAGTCAACATCAAAGACATTCCCTCAGTCCAAGTACCTCCGGACTGTTCATTCCTCATGACACTGGCGGTCTGTACCGTCATGATACGATATAGCAACTACGATGCTGTGAGACACCTGATCGAAAGCAAAATTGACCCCGTCGCAGAATTCCCGTAAGCGAATTTTTGGTACCCGTCGTGGAATGTGTTTGGATTTACATGCTTCGATCGTCTGGAAATGCATGCTCAAAGCATGGTCTGTATGCTCGATTTTGCGTCGGGTGATACTCTTGTTTGTTAATTACCATCTTTTTCAGGCCAAGCAAGCTGGTTCTTCGGTATACCCATGCACTGAAAGAGCAAAAGTACTACCCGGAAGCCTTGGCTGCCCTGAAGAAGATCCACAACCAGCCAGAGTTCCGCAGTCCAGAATTGTACTTTCAGCTGGGAGAAGTATACGAAGCCCAGAACGAGCTCAAGCTCGCCCTGGACGCCTTCAACCGTGCGGTTTCTCTTCGACCAGGTTTCCGCGCTGCTCGCCTTCGAGTACGCTCCTTGGGCCTTCCAGTCCCCAGAGCAAGTTCTCTAACGACTCCAGAGAATTCCGCTCGTACGGTGATCATTCAAAAGCGAATCTTTGAAGAATTCCTGAAAGAGACCGATGAGAGTGAGATAGTCAGGTTAGCTGTCGATCTGGCTGCATCGACCTTCCAGCACTTGGAAGCAGAGGATGAGATGCGTTTTGCGAGAGAGAAGGAGAACGTGTTGGGGTTGTATGCTCCCACGAAGATGGATAGTGTGGTAAAGGACATTTTGCAGTATGCACCGGCGATTGCCAGTAGTGAGATACCGCTGGAAAGCTTTTGGGATGTGATCATCAAAGGCTGTACGTTGGCCTTCAAGTCGAATAACCTTCAAGACTTTTTCGATTTGTTGTTTTATGCCTTGTGCACTATGGACTTCCGACCTTATCCCGAAAAGGTATAACATTCCCCGAAATCAAAAACGAAGGAAACATCAATAATACAAAATTTGTAATCCGAAATTAGTATTATTTAATTACTGCAAATATTCGCTGC
>BDGG01000002.1:2574971-2608804 GCA_001949185.1 Ramazzottius varieornatus | reverse complement strand
AGCGAATATTTACAGTATATATGTGTCATCACAGAAAATGTTGGAATAATATTCAGATTAGGGAACCTGCCTTGAAGAAAGCCTTGAGAAGAAAGGATCAAACTAATTGTTGAAAAAGTGGTTGTCTTTCAAATTGTCTTTCTTGGCTTCTGTGCTCAAGAATCCCTTTTGTCGGAATATTAATATGTCCAAAAACATGTTTCTCATCCGGAAGTAGTTTTCAAATTATCTTAGTTGATCGTTTATCCGAGATATCGTTGAAACGCAAGGTTTTGTGTTACAGCGAAAAGTTTTCCGCGGTAAGAAAAGCTCTGAAAGTTGATCGCTTATTTTCCGTTGCAGGTGGACGCGCTGAAGTTTGCCATGCTGACCGCGACCTACAGATGGGGCGAGTACGAATTTGTGGCCAGGTACTACCGGGATAAGCTGACGGAAAGCAGCAAGCCTACGCTGTCTGTCACCGAGTGGAACTTTTTCCACCAGTTGGTGGCTGATGGCGAGTATGGAGCCAGCTTGACCAAATGGGGCCAGCGGTGGATCAAGATGCACGACTACTGTCGAGAAGTCGTCCTTTTGATGGCAAATGACCCTTTTCGACGGGGCAACTACCGACATGCACTCGAACTGGTAGGCAATTCGATCGTAGTAATTTCAGTGGTGCCCTCTATGAATGGACGGATCCGCCTCTGGGCGCTATAGGCAGTTTCTCCCAGGCGTCCAGCAGGCCGAGCCGCCCGACACAGGGCCCCTCTGTTTTGGCGTTCCCCGGTCCACTGTAGCTTCCTTCTATGTTTGCGATGCTTTTAGTACACTTTATAGTGCTTCGTTTGTGTAGTATCGAGTCTGTTTGGACAAGGAAGGCATCAAGAGCGTCCCCTGGAACATTCTTCTTCACCTGGGTATCCTGTACATCAATCTGGCCTGTCAGCGCCACTGCGCCCAGAGACTCTCCCTGTACAACACCGGTAGGGTCTTCCTGGAGAAGTACGGCTGGAGGAGAGGACACTGTCCGGAAGTGTTGTACAACAAAGCCAGAGCCGCACAACAGTTTGGCGATCGCGCGGACGCCGCGCAGCTCTACACCGAATGCCTGGACCTCTGTAGTAGGACGCTGATTGGGAAGCAGCTGGGAGCCATGCATAGGGATGCGCTCAATAAGTTTAGTTTCAGAGCTGCTTATAATCTGCGAGCTATTCATATGGTGGAAAAGAACTACCTTTTTGCGAAAGATGTGACGCAGAAACATCTGAAATGGAGCACTGTACGAGCTTGTATAGATTCACCAAAGCAAGCGTAACCAAATTTTTGTTACCTTCGTCTGTTCGGCTCTCTGGAATTTACAGTCTCAGCTGCAATTCATAGTCTCCGTATTCCAACTTATGATTGTTATGTTTAATTAAAAGTAAACAAAGCAAACATCAAACTGACTTCACTGCAAAAAGTACAAAAATACGAGCTCGGCACACAAAGGCGATCCGATTGTTTTCCGCAGTGGCGCACGCAGCATGCCATCAGTGTTTTGCCCGGAGGACTGCGTTACTGGGAACTACGATCCGGTCGACTCAGCTTGCGAAGGTCCCAGATGATACATGTATAATTTCGACACACCTGGCCGTAGGCGAATGACGGTCTGGAACAACCTCTTGATATTCCCGGTGTTGCCGCTGGGTTGGTCCCCGATAACACCGCGATCACCGCGTTGTGAGACCGTTGGTTGGTGACGTTGTAGAGAGATGGATTTATGGCCGACGATACATGAATCAGGGTTCTTCCAAGGTTAAAGCACGAATAACTGTAAAAACACCTTCCTAAGACAACAAGTAAGGAATGTCAGCTGCTGTCGTTTCTCTGTACGCTTAACTGTGTTGATGTGATCCTGGAGTGTTTCAATGACGTACATACACAAAGGTCCGAGTCGCCCAAACCTACTGACTCAGTTATCAATAAATTATCGTTTCAATTTCGTTTGAGACCCGAGAAGCGCAGCTCCTGCGTTAATCAAATAGGCACGGGGAAAAAGTTTCCAGTTATCGCGAACAGAATTCAGAGCAGTGGCCGGAGTTCACTGTGTGATGTACCATTCCACGGGTCCTCAGTGAAACGATGGGAGACGCGGTTGGGGCTTCCCTGCTTGACGAAATCAGCGCCAATAGAGTGGCCAACGATTTGCCAACAGAAGGTCTTCAACTCGCGCCAGTTCACTCAAGCTGAAAAAATTTGGCGGACGAACACCTCAGGTACTGGCCAGCTACAAACCTGCATATACCATGTATGACTTCGATGCCTATCGTTTGCAGCCAGGAGTGAGGTACTCCGATTAAGGTTTAGGAACTTTTCGGGTACTATGCTTGTCCATTCAGAAATCCATTTTGCAAATTTAAGATTCTCGTCCTGTGGAGATATCTCGAATCAGAGTTTGTCGACGAACAGTTGGAGCGGAAAAAGGTCGCTAGTTCGCATCTGACAGGGTTCGAGAAGGACCACCTACCCATCGGTATGGCTATATTCTTACGATCTCTATTTGATGGAATGCCCAACCAATAACGTGCTATGGGATTTACAAATGACTAAAACATTTTCGCTTACTAGGTGCTGACTGAGCTTATCTGGACTTCGACGGTTCAATGATAATCTTTCGGGAAACATCTGGGTTCCTTTCAATGTCCGTAATCCTCGCTCGTTTTATATGATTCAATATGGTTTTGCATACGGTAAGCTACGGTGTTTTACTGAGATTACATGAACTGACGCAAGTGAGTGACTGTGAGTTACGGTATGTATGTAGGCAGTATATCGTGGTGGCGGACTGGTGGAAGCTGGATGTGGAACGAACAGAAAAGTTGCACTTTGCGCAGATGGTTTGAACGAACGAGAACTAATTAATTTTGAAAATCGAAGTTTATAAAAGCATTCGCTAGAAGGTTTGAGAAGTTGCACAACGCGGGCGAGGTTGAGGAAAACGATGGGACAAACGACCGCTGCTGGTCATGGTGGTTTGTTCGGCAGTAATTAGCCCACCAATTTAAAAAAGAGCCGGTTCAAATGCAAATCTGATTGATTGATTGTCCGGAGTGGAGGCCCTGTGTTGCCCGGGCACCGATTATGCTTCCCAGTGCTTTGGGCCAGCCAGGGCACTACTGACGGAAATTCATTCATGTTTGACATCTACGGGTGATTTTCTTCGTGATTAACGAACGAAGCCCCCCTTCGTTTCGTGAATCGCGAGGCGAATTGCAAATCTTGAATGTTTAAACTTTTCTAAATGCAATCGTTTTGTCCAAACTGTCGTTTGTTCAAACCATCTGTGCAAAGTGCAACTAATATCGCAATCGGTCAACGTGAGCAGTAAAAAAAGCATTAAATCTGCTGGTATGCACTCCGCAGTCAAGAGAAAGTGCAGACCTTTCCGCTCCCGAATTTCTCTTTACGAACTGTAAAGCTTTCGTACGACACAATTTTCTTTCAAAAGCATATACCGTCATGTCGTTTCCTTAAAATCACTTGTTCATCGAACTTAGTTTTTCTGTTCGATCTCTCCAGACCGAGAAAGTCTACTGGCCGAATAGCGCACCGATAACAAACTCGCCGTACTGTTCAACGTGTTGGAATGGCTGGTTCGGCCGGGCAGAAGTTCAAGGACACTGTATCAAACACCCTGTTGCGCTACAAGGAAGACCTGAACAGCATTGGCCAGGACCTCCGAGCCAAACCAGAACTGGGACTTCACGAATATTACGCCAATGAGCGCCTCACAACTTTTCTTGAGCAGCAAAACCTTCTTGTCCAAAAAAGCTATGGATCAATGGCCACAGCGTTTCGTGGTGAGTTTCGCAGCTCACATTATTCACCATCTATCCATCGAACTATTGCGGTCCTCTGCGAGTACGACGCTCTCCCGGAGATCGGTCATGCTTGCGGCCACAACCTCATAGCCGAAGCCGGCATTGTCACAGCTCTTGCCGTCCGAGAGGTTTTGAGCCAGCACCAGGAAGTTCAAGGACGTCTCGTTGTGCTGGGGACACCAGCTGAAGAAACCGATGCCGGGAGGATCACACTGATCCAGGAAGGTGCCTTTGACGACATTGACTTTGCTATGATGGTCCATCCTTTCGCTAACAACGATTTAGAGCCTGTCATTCTGGGAATGGCAGTTTGTTCCATCTCTTTTCATTCCACGGACGAATATGGAAATGCAATGGACGCAGCAGTTGCTGTTTATTTCGAGGTAAACGTTAGCCGTATGATTTCTCAGTTTACTACTCGATCGGCTATCGTTAACGTTTTGGGCTTATCAACCTTGATAATTGCAGGTGGCGGCTTTACGGCAGCACTTCAGGAAGGACTGTAGAGCGCACGGAGTCATGCTCGACGTTGGCCAAAGTTCTTGGGCGGATAAGACTTTTATCCCGCAGTTTACCCAGTCGAAGTACACTGTACGTGCTGTAAGAAATGAAGACGTGCGGCAACTTCGAGAAAAGCTGGCGTTCATTGCCGAGGGTGTAGCCAGTGCAACAGGGTGCCGTGTACAGCTGCCGTGGCAACCTCCGGAAGGTGCCGATTGCGTATACAGTGGCATGGTGCACAACAAAACCATGGCAGAAGTGTAAAAAGTGGTTTCAGAAGAAGAAGGGGTAGTTTGTCCAAAGAATGTGAGGCCGATTTATGGTTCGACGGATATGGGCAATGTCTCGCTGGTCGTACCCAGCATCCATCCCGGGTACTCGCTCGGGCGGAACGTGATGATTCACACGAAAGACTTTGAGGAACTAGCGGGAAGCGAGGAAGCGCAGAGGTGGACCCTTATCGCTGCCACGTCTATGGCTTTGACGAGTGTTAGGCTGTTTACGGACGGGGAACTTGCTGCTGAAGCGAAGCAAGAATTCCTTAAAACTAAACTTTAAAGACGTCGTTCATGCGTTTACCTGAAATTCAAGGCAACGTCTTGAAGTATGAAATGAACCTCTGATTGTTCAAAAAACGATATACTGTATCGCCCCAAGGAGAGATATACAGGACACGCGGGACGAGATATCATGATACAGTGAAAATTATGGGACAGGCGGAAAGGACGGCAAGATGGAAATTCGACCGAAGTGTCGAAAAATGTATTACTGTGAATCGGTCGCGTACGTACGTGCTCCCGTACCGCTGTAGCGAAAAGGCCTGTACCATAGTTTTTACTTTACCGTAATTTCTCGTCCTGCGTGTACTGTACAAAAGCGCCCCACATCCCAGACAGTTTTGTAGGACCGCGCTGAGCTGACGGATCGCCTTGCGAGTGACTGCATGGGGTTCCCCTCTGGAAACAGCACGAAGACTAGTCAAAGTCCTGTGGCTGTCTTGATTCCTTGTTGTGCCGCGCCAGGCAGAAATGGCCGGGCAACTGCCTGTCGGTTTCCCTATGATATGCTCATTATGCTGTGTAAGATACCAGTAAGTTCAAGTTGCTCTCGCTTGTTTGATTCTGTTTCTTGGTGGGTTTAGAATTCCAAGATCAGCTAGACTTTTGTGAGAACCACTGACCTATTGTCAGATTCAAAAGTTCCGCTTCGACCAGAAGGCTGGATTGAAAGGTCTCAAATGTTCAAAACAGGTGGATTAGTGCGCAATATCAATTCACGGTCCTCTGTTAAGCGCAACTGCTTCCAGGATCACCTTGGTTGAGTTCTTCAGATCTGAGGTTAAATGGTTGGCAAAGTTTTGGGCGCTCGTTTTACTGTCTCTTGCTTGATAGATCAGTACGGCGTACGTGAAGAATACTCCGAAGACCTGCAATCAAGCAAACAAATTAGAATCGTAAGTAAGGCAGCTACAGTAGAAGACACACGATGGAAGTTTAGTGAGCCTTACTCCAGCGATATACTCTTTAGTGATATGAAAAAATCCAGCTGCGGAAATACCCGAGCTGCACGGATCTATCTTCGATATAGCCTCTTCGCAAGCTTTCTTGACGTGCGGCAGTGGCGTGTCCATCGCAATGATCTCCAACCGGTCGATTAGCTCTCCACTCTAACAGAAAGCAGCATTCAGCAGGTGCTGTAAGACGACGTTTTGGGACAATTAGACAAAACTCTAGGGTACCTGTTTGTGACTGTAGGCGCAAATAGTCCATCTGAGGATTGCGTTAGAAATTGAAATGAAAAATTCACAAATGACAATGTTTTGTTTTAAATCGTGGACACTCGCGCGCTTCTGGTGTTGTTGGGGCGTCTCTCCAGGCCTCACAGAGAGATCGGTTTCTAAAAGCACTGACATAAGCGCGACCATGGCCGTAAGGTCTCGCATGCAATTGAGGAAAATGATATACCCAAAGGCTCGATTCAATCGCTTGTACAATTGTCGCATTCGAATTACAACGTTCGCCGCCCAATCGACCATGCTATATTCTGTTCTAACTGTGACTTTTGCATCATGCCCGCTCAGCTGGGCCAAAACCTGGTGAACGTTGTGCAGTATTCGGATCATGATCAATATAACGCTGAAGTAAAAGACTTGCACGGCTAGGTCGACGTTTAGGCTCAAAAGCACGCTCGCCGAAGAAAGGGTAGAAAAAATTAACGTTGGTGCTCGGATGCTGCCTTTGTTCCCAAATATTGGAACCGTGTCATTTGCGTTCTCCAAGAAACCAATTGTTCTAAGAGAAATAAAAAGCAAATGGAAACCATGACACAATGCCAACCACATCACGATCATCGCGGAGTTTCTGTTGCGCCAAATCTGTAAGTCTTTCAACGACATGGTTTCGCTTGCCATGACGCTTACATCGCGGAGGAGTTTGCGAATTCTGTGTCGACAAACGAAGCATGCTAAAAATATCAGGGGTACTTGACCTGAGTAGTGGATCCGGTTGATGAAGGCCACAACGACGAAAAAATCGTATGTCTGGATCTCTTCCAGGTAGAATAGAGCGTAATCTGCCAGCATCGCGATGATCAGCAGACTACAGCATACCGCAGAAACAGCTTGAAGCATGTCCGGAACAAAATCGCGCTTGCGGCCGGCAAGCGGGAGCTTTTGTTGCCACACCTTTGGTTGTCCGTAGAAGTAGATACCCGAAACTTTGAGATAACGGAAAAACCATCCATTCAAGAACTGACTTTCGACAATTTCCATCTTCGAATTGCTGCGTTTCGCAGACAGCGTAGTAAGACCTAAAGCTCTAAAAAGGCAGCCGCTGAATGAGGTATACAGTAGAAGTTTCTTTAGTGAAAGCGCAAGCGTTAACGGATAGAATTTTTTCCAACTAGTGGTGCACTCGAGCTCCATCCTTACTGTTTGATTATTAAAGTGTGAAGGGATCCACGAGACACCCACACAGGATTACTGTATCTGTGCGATCACCAGCATCCTGTTACAGCGGTGCTCGAGGGTCATGCGCTTGGTACCGGAAAACTCTCTTCGAAAACAAGGAGTCTCGAGAGACTCGACTGGGTATCGAAGAGTGCTAAAAGCATCATGGTAGAAAACAATGTGCCTGCCCTGCAGGCGGATTAGTGGGAGGGGTACTTCGCCTGTTTACTGTGGCTCCCAGAAGCTTTTACCGCTCGTCCAAGATCAGGTCCCAGAGCATCTATGTAATTTCACTTTTCTCATTAGTTTTGTCCTTTGTATTCACTGATAAAACTAGACGGCGGATTAACGTCCTACCATTGAGAATTCGAGGTGCAGATAGCCGAGGTTGAAACCAATACCTTTACTGATACGTAAACCAACGAGAATCTTGCGCAAAGCAATCCCATGTCAACCACTGTAAAATAACGCAACAATGCGCTGGGAAAGTAAAACGAGTATAAAAATCCAGTACAACTTCTTGGGAAAACAAACCGTCAATAGCTGACACCGTAACACAACAAACCGCGCGGGTAAAGCAAGGAAATTCCTTTGAAAAAAAGTCGATCATCACCACTTCAGAAATGAATGACATTAGGCCTCACTGAAAGTAACAACACTCATGACACCATACTAGGTAAAGAAATAATTCGCTTTAGTGAAGCAACGGGGTAAAGTAACGTCCGTCGACCATCCATCCAGTTACCAGTGATACTCTGCATAGCGCGAACCTATGCAGTGCTGTCTCAGCCACTCCTGAACCAACTGCCTGTTGTTCAGCCACATCGCTCGGGCCGGCACCCACGCTTCCTCCCCTGGACCTATTATGTACTCGTTGCCTTCCATGGACAGGCTGTTGCGAATCTTGAAGTAGGCCGGACAGTCGCGGATGACGGGGTTGCAGTTGTGGGCGGACTTGCTGTGATCGATGATGACCTGCACTGGCAGGAGGTCGCCTTCTTCCCGCACCTTCCACTCGAATGGATGAGTAGCCATAACGTCGCTTTCACATTGGAATCTGGCCTTGGCTTCGGTTGTACGCTGGCGGTACTCGTGCATCATCTTGCCCAACTGCTCCTTCTGGTCTTCTCGGACGTCTTCGTTGTGGATCCATAGCGGTACTGTGAAGGGACCGTGGTCAATGAGAAACTCCTTCGGACTTCCGCGAATCAGATGAGGGAACTTTGTGTTGGTGATGGCGCAGGAAGCATCTATGACGCGGCTAGTAGGGGTAAACTCCATCATACGGTGCTGTACCGAGAAGATCTAGCTGTTGCAAACGAAAACAAAAATCACTAACAGGAACGAACAGTAACGGTAAGTCGGTAACGCGAGGAAACTCCGCATAGTCCTGGCTTTATAAATGCCAGATCCCCTGCCGTATGTGAGAGTATTGTTTGAAAATCCTGTTCGCCACTTTAATACACTGTGCATTTAGTTTGCACTCGTCTCAAGATACGCAACAGTCTGGTGATACCTGTTACAGATAACTCGTATCCTTGAGAAACCGGATTCCCTTTCTTTGAACAGTTCCCAATTAAACTATTGTCACAAACTACATGCAGGAAGTGTTTTGTCCATCCACTAAAGCATTCCTCAAGCTATGTCGATTCCCAAAACCATGGAGATTTCCTCGTTCTATCTATCTACGTTCTATCTACATATCTATCTACTATCTACAGCTGTTTTCTTATGCGCCATATTGTGCGCGTCGGCGAACTATGCAACGCTTGGCAGAGAACGGTCCGATGAGGAAGTTTCAAGATAGCTTGATGGGCTCTCGCAACCTGGATGTTTGACGCCGGTACACCATGTGTCCAATCGTAAAACAACGGAGCTATGGGCTTTGGACACATGGTGTACCATGTGTTCTATCGTACACCAGGTACGATAGAACAACGATCTGTGTTTTCCTCTTCATTTGGAGATATCGACCTTTTTGCCATCGAAATTCAGTGCGAGAAGTCGTGTTACAGTGACGGATTATGTTTGAGAAACGACTATGTGCTTCTGAAGAAAGGAGGTATTCCAAATTGAAAGAATTACGCTTGAGGAAAAAGATGACAAAACTGGCTCGTGAACGCTTTGAGCAAAGAGCGCCATGATGATCGTTTCAAATAAAACGAGCCCATACCACACGGTAAGCGTACGAATCACAATCTCCCTGACGGACAAACGACCTATCATCCAGAATTCCAGATATCATCCCATTGGAGATGGGCATACGACAATATATTCAACTGAGATACACGAATTTTCCACAAAAAACCCACAACCAGCTGAACTGGGTAAGCGTAAAGTTAATCAGACAAAATCGACCAAAACAGACACACGCTCTGAATGGTAAGGAATGCGCACTAACAAATAAAAGAACGAACTCTCTCGCTATGGGACTGTACTACACGGAACACTCATGTATAAAGCAATAAAATGGAAAACAGAACTATAGTGAGCAGAAAGATACGAGTGTGAACAACCTGCCTTGTATGGGCAGTCCTTGACAAGAAACTTCGCACGTTAAAAAGCCTAGCCAAAATTAGTACAATCAAAGCGAAGAATACCAAAAGAAATGGAAGAGCTGTACTGCCTTCCTCGACCTCACTCTTGTTGCCCTTCTTTGTACAAATCGTCGATAGTCTTCTTGTAGGTCTTTCTCACCACTTCCCGCTTGGCCTGAAAACAAACCAACATTATGTCAATCAGATGGAGAAAAGGAACTTCTAGAGAATCCCCTTTTGTTTTCCGACTGTTTCCGTTACTTTGAAAGTTGGTGTCAGCATGTTGTTGGCGACGGAGAAGGGTTCCTTCAGCAGGTGGACAGCTTTCGGTACTTCGAAGGACTTGATCTCGTCCTTCTTGGCAATGCGCGCAAACTCTTTCAGGATGAAGTCCTTGGCTTGCTTACTGTCCAAGAACTTGCCATAGTTAGACGCGTCCAAGCCTTCCTCTCTGGCGAACTTGACCAAGTTGTCCTTTTCAGGAGCCACCAGGGCTACTGGGAATGCGAACTTGCTGTTACCATCGATGAAGACCTGCACGAACATCTTGGACTTGCCGAAGTGCTGCTCCAGCTTCTCTGGCGCGATGTACTCTCCCTGGCTCAGCTTGAAGAGGTTTTTCTTGCGATCGACGATCTTCAGACAGCCTTTCTGTACACGGCAAAAATTTCCGTTTAGTCTAACGTGATTCAGTTTCCTTCGAAATTTTCTACAGTTGTGACGTCGGCAAATGGTTTCACCCAGATCGCCATCTCAAGTGGCGCACCACTTCGGTGTTACTCACTGCGAGTGTGCGCCACTTGGAGAAAATTATCTGAGTGATCTCACCATGCCAAAGTGGCGCACTATCTCATGGTTATTGGCTGGGAGCGTGCGCCCGTTGGAAAAACGATCTGGGTGAATTCATCTGTCAACGTTCCAGGTCCAATTTCATCATCCCTTATCGGGAAAATCTGATTGGTGGATGAACGTTTTTGAAAATTGGGCTGGAACTTACTTCGTCCCAAGTACCGATGTCGCCAGTATGCAGCCATCCTTCGTCATCCAAGGCTTCCTTGGTCTTGTCATCCAGCTTGTAGTAGCCTCTCATGACAATCTTGCCGCGCATGCAAACCTCGCCAGTGCCTTCGCTGGCCTTGTACTCCATGTCAGGCACATCCACCAGCTTCACCTCCACACCCACCATCGGAGGTCCCACATGCTCTACCGTGTTGTCACCAATCACAGTCAAGGTCGCTCCGCCAGTCGACTCTGAAAGACAGAAAACACCAGGTAAAATCAGCTCGGCATTTGAAAAAGATCAAATGCTGCCAAAAAATTCTTCACGTGCGCGAAGAACAGAAACAACCACGAATATGCCGATGAGGAGCAGATGTTCGAAGCACCTGCATACTGACATACTATAACACTACATGAACGCCTGTATGCAGGTATAGCACGTCGGGCTGTCCCGTTCATCGACCTGCATACCTTCGAAGCCAGTAGAATTGCTTGGCCGGAAGTACGCAGGCCGGTGAACCATCCGCGCGTAAGGCGCAGATTCTATTTTCAATCACTTGTTCTTACCCGTTTGTCCATATCCTTCCAGAACCTAAAAGAAAAGACTTTCCGTTAGTACCAGCGAAATCTGCGCGACAGTGAAGGGTGTTTTACCGGAATGCCCAAAGCAACGCGAAGGAAGGTCAGCACGTCGCCCTCTATCGGAGCCGAGCCCGTCAGGATGAACCGCAGACGACCACCCATTTGTTTACGCACGTTCTTGAAGACCAGCTTGTCCCAGATACTGTCTTGTCGGATGATGCCACGGTACACTTCCACGCGCTTCATGCGGAAGGCGACGTGAAGGATGGCGCGGGTGACATAGTTCTCCCGTGCCTTCTTCCACACACCAGCGTAGATGCGGCCCAACACTCGCGGCACTGCCGGAAGCAAAGTCGGTCTCAGCTCCTTGATATCGTCAGTCAGACGACGCACGTCACCCGTGAAGAAACCCAGTTTAGCTCCGTGTGTTTGCATCACGATATGCACTATTCAGCAAAATGGAGATGAGAGCCAGTAAAATATTCTAGCTTGAAAATGACATTCAGCTTTCAATATCCAAAATCTGTCCGCAACGAAACTTTCCTAATTTCCGAAGATTTCAGCCAAAGAGGCAATGAATTCCTATCGAACATTAGCAGTTTGGAGACTGAAACGGGAGCTTGGCTAACAATCCTGACAGAAAAGTTTCCCAAATGGCGCACACTTTCAGTGTGGCAGACTGAAAATGTGCGCCACCTGGGAGAACAATCTTGCCGACTTTGTTTCCCCTCGTTCCACATATTGTAATGGATGCGAAGGTTGTTTTCTTACCCATGCGTTCATACAGATGAGCCAGCGGGAGGTAAGAAATAACGACATCATTGGTGTCGAATCGCAGTGGCTGGAAAAGCAAGAAATTTCAGGCCTATGAGCTATGAGTCTTTACCCAAATCGCTACTTCCCCGGCTCTTTCCGGCAATTAAATCCTTGGTTTCAAGGGACGGCTTGCGAGTGAGCGAAAACTGTTCTGAACGTACCAGCAAATGGTTGACAAGAGCTTCATCTTCGGCCATGAAGTTTTCGTGGGTGATAAGAACTCCCTTGGGATCTCCGGTGGTGCCGCTGGTGCAGCAGATGGTGGCTACATCGGATGGCTTGGGTGGAACCACATCGTGAGGCTTTTGTTGACCAAGTGCCTGCAATCCATCGAGATTGAAAACAAGCTAACAACTCAGCCCATTAATCGGTGCGCAATTTAAAGAGAATACAGAGGCAGAAGCTACAATGAAACCCAGCTGGTGAATACTATGGAATACCTCGATGTCTTTGAACAAGACGAGCTCCACATTGGCACCTTCAGCCTTCGTACGTAGGTCCGCTGGAACATCGGCCACGCAGATAATTCGCTGCAAAGCCTTCACCTTCTCCACGTTCTAAAAGACGGCACAGAAAGTAAGACACCTCGAACAAATGGGCAGAGAAACCATAAAGAAGATCTGATACTCACGTTGACAATATTCTTCAGTCGATCGACAGTGTCCACAACGACGGTTGTAATGTTCACTGCAAAGAAAAAGCACAGTCGAGCCTCGAACTCAAGGACAAACTGTGGAGATCCACGACATGTCCTTACTGAAGTTGATGATGTAGTTGCAGGCTTCAACTCCGAGCGTATCGTACAAAGGAACGATGACCATCGAGTAAGCATTCGCAGCTTGCTCGACCACAACCCACTCCACAGAGTTCTGTGCCTGGATACCGATGAAGGTATCATTCTTCGGCGGTAGTCCTTTGGCAATCAGCCCAGCTCCGAAGTTCTTGGCTCGCTTGAAGACATCAGAGTACTTGATCCATGTGTAGGGAGCCGTTGGAGTCTCACGAACTCCGTATAAGTCGCCATCGCCTGCAAAAGTTCCCTTGTAAGCACACACCCATGGAAGGGCCTCGCTTCAAACGCGCGTCAAGGTTCGAAAATCTTGTCGACCAGACTATGTGGCTAGCGAAGCTTCAAAACAAATCTCATGGACCAGCTTAGGGCTCTCCTAATAAAATTTTTAGAATCTCGTGGACCGAGACCTGTTTCGACATTCTGAGCCAGAGAATCTCATGGACCGCGGGTCCACAAGGAAACTGGCTGGCGCGCGCGCTCGCTCGCTTGCCTCGCTTCGCTCGACCTGATCAATCAATGACGTCCGTCAACTGGTACAACACGAAGATTTGCCCAATCAAGCGAATAAACAGTATTTGTGGTCAAGCAACTCGTCTCACTTGTCTGTCAATCAACATCTCCAATCAATCGTATGTCTACTGTTGTTTCGTGCTGGGTTTCTGTTTACGATCGCGCTCAAAGATGGCTGGATTAAAGCTCGCTAATTTCTGTGTTTGCTGTGATGTGATGATGTGTCTTGCCAGAAGCAGGAAACACGTGGAAGAGAAGGACGAAGTAACTGACTGGAGGAACCAGAAAGTGCAGGCTGTGCTGACACACACAGTTTGACACACAACACAGTAACTTAGTCAACCTTGTTTTCTGTTTGAACAGTCATCCCTTACGCAACCACAAAGCTGCGATGCATACGACAAAACCTCTGTGCCTTTACGACAGTCAAAATGTTGACAGACTACAAGCAGAAGCTGAACTCACCGGAAACTTGCATGCCTCGCTGGAAATTCTCATAGAGCGTCTTGGGGAAGGTAAAGCCCACTTCTTCGGGCTTGCCCGTAAAGCGGCGTTTCCTAATTCCATTCTCATCCTATAAAATTCCAACAAAAACTAAGACCACTCTCAGACATCTACATGGCCTTTGACCACATCCCACCTCTTCAGTCTGCTGATTGTAGTCAAAATTCTTGACGCGCTGCGGTTCCGGTGCAGTGAAGTAGTCGTACAGGAAGATGACAGACAACGGGAAAATTACAATTCCGACCAAAGTTGATAGTATACTCAAAACGACCGCTATGAAAGCCTGAAAGGAAATAGAAGGTGCTGTAAACATTTAGAAAAATATTCGGGCCGAAAATGGAAAGCGACTTACCATCTTTCGAACGGGCTTTCTGACAGTCGCAGCTGGACGAATTACCAGCCCCGTCAGAGCAGAGTTTCCTTTCAACGAAGCAATTCAGCCTGCAATAAAAATTATTCTTCAACGACAAGTAGATATTGAGATAACATCCACAAGAAAGAACTGGGTTGGAGGCGTCCAGGGACGATGTAACGAAGCCAGACGAACGTGGTTCCATCTGACATTCGGCAACAATGATTAAACGCTGATAAGGATAGAGCAGGTTCCGTTCACGTGGTATCTGTACAGCTCCAACGCGCATTCAGCTTCGACCATATCGGCTTACCTAAAAAAGAAGATGATCCGCAGGACATGTTAAACCAGACAGAAGTAGGATAATACGGGAGGATGTCGGGAGAGGAAGACCAAGGATAACGTTTCAATGGTTTCATGGAAAAAGCAAAACAGTTAAACTTGCTCCGGAAAACCATATTTGGGGAGGTGCTACGATAGGCTGTCGTATAAATTGGTCGTGGTCCGATTGGCCCACTTTGGTACGCGCGCAATGCACCCGGCGCATACTCTGCGCACATACCCTTCCGTTGGGGCCACAGGGAATCGCAAACTCGTTTCTCTCTCTCTCTCTCTCAGCCTTAGCTTTTCACCGTTTTCCGAACGCCAGCTCCTGCATTAGGAGTTCTTTTCCGTTCTGTTTTCTGTTGTACGAACTCTTGAGTCTTGGCTCTTCTGATCTCTCCTTTGACTTTTCCTCGAGCCATGGAAGCGATAGCGCAGTACGATGTGGAGGAGCACGACGAGCAAGCGACCTCGAAGCTGGCATTGTCTGCGTGCCAAATCTGCCAAGAATCCTCTAGCAAATATCGCTGTCCTCGTTGCGCGCTTACCACCTGCTCCTTACCCTGTTCCGTAACCCACAAAATTCGTGATAAATGTTCGGGCAAGCGAGACCGAGCAAAGTTTGTGAGCCGCTCCACCTTCGACGAATTTACCCTCCATTCCGACATTTGCCTGCTGGACGACGCAGCACGCATCACGGAGAACGCCCAGAAGCTGATGAAGTCTGTCGATCCCATGAAGCACAAGCAAGTCCTCGTGGACGAAGCCAACAGAAGAAGGGTGGACCTGCGTTTACTCGCGGAGTGGTTTCCAAAACGGAAGGAGAATCGGACTTACTACGGCGGAAACAAAATGTTCTGGACTGTTAGATGGATTGTTCAATCAAGTGAATCAACTGACGCGTTCGGAGATTACAAGCTAATGGGTACAAACCACTTCTGGCGCCCATGGCGAGCGGTACTGGGCATACTGGTTATGTGGGGTGCCGTTCAACCGTTGTGGGATTTCTTACTAGATTTCGTACCGATAATGAGCATTCTAACCGATACATTTTTCTTCTCTTTGCAGATATTCTGAAGCATCGATGTATGGAGCACATTCGTCTGTTCGACCTAATAAAGTCCCTACCTTCAACGACCCCATTGGACGAGAAGACGAAAGAACTTCTCACATCCCGCTTTCGGAACGTGAACGCTGACTCGCTAGAAGTGAAGCTTCGACTGGATCCTGCCTACTCACTTCCTTCCCGGAGAGAAATTTCGCTCAGCTCGAAGAGAAAATTGAAAGACTGTCTGGCTGGCCATATTATAGTCGAGTACCCTACCATGGTTGTAACAGTGAAACCCAAAGCGGAAACTTCCCTGTGTGAAAGCAACACAGAGCGCGCGGCTGAAAATCCCGTTCTCATTGCTACATCAGTCTCAAGCGTTCTTTCTGACATCTTGTTCAGTATAGAAGCAAATGATACAGAAGTAAAGAAGGTGGACCAGTAGTTTTGTGATCTGCTATTTCCAGACATTTTACTCATGTTTTCTTCTTCTTGAAACGCGTCAGTTACTTGACCGGAGTTACGAAACGAAAAACAAAATTTTCTTTATAAAATGTTCATGGACTGATTGACTCGCACGGTTAGGCTCAGTTTGACAGGGACGTTAATAGCCAGGTGCTTTTGGTGCAGGGAGGACCGAAGTTACTGGAACAGGAGCCGGATAGTTGTTTCTCGCTTGAACTTGTGGTCGACGTCCCAGGCCAGCCAGCATTTCCTGCAGAGAATTCGTTTGAACTTGCGACTGGGAGCCCCCACCGGCGCTGACTGCTCCGCTCACTCTTAATCCCTTTCCGCTGGCTGTGTTGGCCGCATTGGAGCTGACGGAAGTTCCCCCATTGTTCGTGTTGACATCCGAGCTCAGCAAGTTCTGAGCACTTCCTTCCACGACGTTTGCTTGGCCAGTAGCCGCGCCCGTTCCTTGAGACTGTGACTGACTCTGACGGTTGATGCCTTGATTGGCGCTGTTCTGCTCGAAATCGGCTCCTTGACCGTTCATCACCCCAGTCTTGGTGTTAGTAGACTTGATCCCGGAAATCTGACCAGCAGTTTGGCCCTGTCCTTGAGCCTGAACTGCCCCCGACAACCCCAAGTTTGTACCTTGTCCGGAACCAATGTTAGTAGAGAGAACTCGAGTGCCTTCCTTGTTGGTAATCGCATTGGTGTTCTGGGCGGAGTTGACGGTCCCCGCAGCGACTTGACCGCTCCCGACCGCAGCGCCACTATTCTGGAATTGACTTTGAAACTGGCTTTGCAGGCCGGTGTTATCAGAACCGCCAAACATGCCGAAGGACGGGAACCCTCCGCTGTTGAAACCACCTTGTCCATTGAAAAGCTTTTGGCTGCCCAAAGAGCCTTGACTTTGGAAGGCGCCTTGCGTACCGACTTGGGAAGCGCCATTTATGTTGCAGTTGGTACCTTGACACTGACCGAGACTGCCCCCGGTGGACAAGGTACCGGCGTCATTGGTCTTCATGTCGGAGTTTTGGACGCTGGTCAACTGACCACTGTCAGCGGTACCCTCTCCGGTGGCGGCGCTCTGTCCCTGAGTCTGACCTTGTGTCTGAAGATTGGAGAATGCATTCATCCCGCTGAATTGGAATTTAGGAAAATTCATAGGTTGAAAATTTCCAACTGAAAGTAAAAACAATTTGTCATGTTTTGTGCCTTACAATTTGCGCTGGTTACCGTGGCATACCATACACTAAGTTCGATAAACTCACAGTTGCTGTTGTCGAAGAAAGGAGAACCCGCCCAGGAAAATCCTACGAGGAGGAAGACCAAAGGTGTTCCGCACATCATCCTGGAAAATGTAGCGGATTTCGATCCACGCGGAAATGAAGGCTAATCGGCACTGAACCGTGGAGATTAAAGTAGTCTCGAAGGTTTCTGCTGTAGAAGTATACGTGAGAGCGTGGAAGCCTGGACCCAAGGATGATAAATACTCGTATCCGGTGACTGATACAATGGTCTCTTCAGCAAAACTTACATCCTCCGCAGATACAAAAGTTATCACCTTCAGATTGCACCCGATCAACAAAGGCCGTGACGGTAAGCGTCATAAAAGCTTCGAAAGGAGCCGGGAGCCATACTTCGTTGCGGACAGGTGCTTCCGTGCTTCTTGGTAGAAAACCGCTTCGACCAGTTTTGGTTTCCTTGTGCCGTCTTAGTCATAGTATAATTTTGTTTTTGTCTCACAAAATACCCAGCTGTAAGGAACGGAAACAATCGCGCAACGACGTCATAACTTGTTTTTATGAGCTTGGAAAGACGGAAATGTACCACAACCGGGTTATGCGCAATCGAAAATTCTATTTGTCGCCTTGAACACTCGATACCATTTCCTCACACATTCGGAAAGTGACGAGGAAATATTTTCATGACGGCCGATGATTTATTGCCTCGACGCAGTCTCATTTTCCAGGGTTGCCGAAAACTATCTTTGGTTCGAATTGTAAGTGTTTGAAGTATCTTGTCTACTGTCTGGTCGTAGCCAAGAAGGACGTATCACTGCAATGGACGCAAGAGTTTCGATGATATGGATTTTATTGTCGCTCGGACTTTGCCAGTGCGAAAGCTCAGGTAAGACGCGTGCGCTGTATCGTAAAATGATCTCGAATTCGTCTGTAATCCCGACTCCAGCAACCGCAGAGAGACTTGTTGCTGGAATTGTATGGCTAGAATGCATACGAGTGCTGGAATCTAAGATGAAATTCATAAACTTTTTCAGGTGGTTCGCCTTTCGGGGGCATCAGTTTTCCCTCTTTCGGCTCCGGCTTCGGAAATCCCTCTGGCGGATCCGGTGGTTTTGGAAATTTCGGCAGCCCCATGAGCGGATTCGGTAACTTTGGTAACATGGGTAACAATCAACAGCCTTCTCCAGCCGTTGCGAGTCCAACGGAGTCACCTGCACCTTCGCCTTCCCCTTCACCTTCGCCGTCACAGGCTCCGTCTGCACCCGCATCAAGTCCTACTTTAAGCCCTAGCACCGGAAATGCGCCTAAAAGCTTTGGATCTTTCGGTGGAAGCGGAGGTTTCAACCCGTTCGGTGGTAGCGGATTCAATGGCGGCGGATTCAATGGTGGTAACTTCGGCGGTGGTAATTTTGGAGGCAACAGTGGCAATGGCGGCTTCCCATCCTTTTCAGGGTTCGGAATGGCTCCCGCGTCGAACCCCGGGTCGCTGCAGGGCAGCACAGGAGTAGCCGGACAGAACTCTGGTCGAGGGGCCCAGACAGGTGGGTCGAGCTCAATCAGAGCCGGTGTGCAACAAGGAACAAATTCTGATACTACCACAGATGGCAATGGCAATCAACAAACCAATATACGAGCCACACCTATGATCTTTTCTTTCGGGGGAAGCGCACAACCGAACCAGTCAGGCGGCTCAGGTAGTTCTTCCTTCCCTCAATTGTTCGGGACTTTTAACTTTGGCGGGAACAACCTCTTCGGCTCTTCAGGCAACACGGGTGGCGGTAGTCCTGCACCGGCGGCTGGCGGGTTTGGGGGAAACAGCGGTGGATTTAATCCCTTTGGAGGTAGCGGAAGCTTTTCGCCGTTCGGAGGTACACAAGGTGGACAGTCATCAGCGCCATCTGGCGGCAGCGCAAGCCCCTTCGGAGGCTCACTGTTCGGTAAGTACTTTCCTATGCCATCACGACAGAACATCCACTGCAGCAAACTAAAACTTAACCGGGATAATTTTTTTTCAAAGTGAAAAGTTTTATTATATCTTCGGCTGTTAACAGTAAAATACGGCAGTTATAAAATGATTGCAATGGTTCCATTTACAGGTGGTACTAACTTTGGAGGCTTCGGCGGCCAAAATGGTTTCGGCGGAGGTAGATGATCTCAGAACAATTCCTATCCACAAGATTCACTCGTCCCATGGACAAGCGTTCAGGCTATTGATATCTACTCTTCTTCTTCTATCTAGCATCTGCTGTAAACCCTCGCATAAGTAGCGGTGGTAGCGTCGATACCTCAGTCACTACTACGAGCACCTCAAGTCCTCACTCTGACACCTCCGATTCCACCACAAAGAAACAATGGACTTGGAGACGTACTACTACCGTTTCCAGTAATTCCTGAAATTAACTTTACGTAGTGATGTTTTACTGGTCGAGATTTGATTACGAATAAATCAAGAAGCGAAAATCATTATGCCGGTGTATCCTAAATATAGTGTTTCTATTAGGGTGCCGTACCGAAAATAAGTCGTAAATGTGACTCGAATTGAGATTGAGGCTTGTAAAGGCATGCAGGACGCCATGTAAGCCATTTAGGTGCTGTCAATTGAAGCTCTGGACATCATACATCATCACCTTAATGACCCGCAGATTAAGGCAGATGTCTGAGGATAACCATAATGATGACCTTATGGCGCGTGGTTCAGCCTGCAGCAACCACAGCAGGCCGTCGGGTCTTTCGCCCTTACCCGTGTTAATTGGCCACCAATGAACGCCATGTGAGGTCAGTTGCATTAAACGATCCGAAAACAATCGACCGTAATGAAAGATACGATTATTCTTTAATCAATTAGCTTGATGGAGTGCATAGTTTATGGACTGTCCCGTTACACGTGCTCGCGCAAAACAAACATATCCTTATCACCGGTAGTAATGAAAGTGACATCACTGGAGAAACCATTTCTCCGTCTGGAAACGCTCTTTCGAATAGAAATCAAGGCTCCTTGCCGGGTGTCTCCATAAGAGCGGACAAATGCCTTATGTTCCTACCGAAAGTTTTGGCTTTTGGTCGTGATCGCGGCGACCAGGCTAAGAGTCAACTCAAAAATTTTACAGAAGGGTTTCTGATGCTACATTGGTGGCACAGTTGACGGATAGTTCGTCTCTAGTGATTGATCGGTACACTGAAGCGTTGGGGAACCACGAGAAGGGGGTTCCGCTGGAAACCACTCTTTCTTCTCACGCTCGTTAATGATCCGTGGGGTCAATGTCAAAATCATGACTGGTGACCAACATGGTGTGCATCCATCAGTCAGCTTCCGTTGTGAACTGTCTCACACGATTCTCACTTGGGGCCAGTTTATAGGTACGTGCGATCACGAGCCACCGTTCATCGACCAAAGTGCCGATACCTTTAAAAGTAACTCAAATCAGAAGTAACGAGTGTTAATGATAGCCTTCCGTTCATGTCGCGCACGTCTTCTTCAGATGTACGGACAATACACGGTACAGTATAACGTCTAAAGAGGTCAAAGACTGACGGGAAATGAAGAGCAAAAAGATAGATAATTACAAGGTGGATTTAATCTTATGACAAACACTGGCGCCATGCAGTCTTTTGACACCTGTAAACCATTTTCCTACACAAGACGCAAGAAATTTGCCACTGGTCTGAATTCTGGTTTTATTTCACTTTCACACCTGGATTTAATCGACACCGAAGCAAGGTGTCTAACCACCTCATCCACTTTCAAAATTTCAAAAATCGTTAAAAGTTCGTTTAGCTCTAGGAACATACAAGGGAGCCGTTTGAGTCAATGTGCCATAAGCTATTCTTCCGGTAATTCAGAGCTCTTTTCCGAGGTCAATCAGTGGTAGCCGTCGTCGCGTTCGAGCAATCAACAGGACAATCATCCTGCTATATCTTGCATCTTCTACCCGCGTTCTTGCGAAGTCGCCTGGCTGCCCGTCTGCCTGCCTGCCTGCCTGCAGACGTCGTCGATGATAGTATCATGTTTGCAAATTAGACTCTAACACTTCCGATATCGATACTTTGCATCGAGGATAAGCTAATGGAAGTTGGACAAGCGGACCACGGTCCAAAAGTGCAGTTGCGCTGGACATGCCCAGTGTCCATCACTACAAATACCACGTAGGCGACCATGGCACGGTGACTGGGTTATTGGATAGAGTGGTGATAGCCACTGTTTAGTATCAATTAACCACATCATTAAACATTTAAAACAAGCTGCTATCGATAGTGCTTATCGCTTACATGGCGTCGCACTGAGGCTTGTCTGCCTGTGGACGCCCGCAGGGAGCTGTAATGTGGCCGCGATTAAGTTCCTCCATCCAAATATGCAAAGTATAAGCTATATACCTGACGTCCTCTGACTCCTCTCCCCGAGCTAATTCAATCACTCGCAAAACCCGGTTTTTTTAAACAAGAGCTTTGGTCGGAGAAGAAATCTCTCGGAAAAAGCCTGAGTTTTCAAAACCGGAAAACAACTGAGCGTCCAGAGAGTATTTTTTACTATCCAGCAACCTTGGCTCAGGAGCAGTGAGACAGACGTTTCAGAGTACAGTAGTATAGTGCAGTAGATCGCAGAGAACCATACTTATCTGCTGAGCTGTTTTCGGCGCTTTTCCACGTTTATGTCAGAAACTATGTCAGTAACCAGAAGGGTTAGAGCATGTCACGCTGGTCGTACTGCCTAAGCACAATCTCGGTAACCCGATGAGTTCGTCATCAGATGGGTATTTAAGATAGTTACGGGATCGTGTTTCTGGATCATGAAAGCAAGACACTAGTTAATTTACTAGGGTTACGGCCAGAAGAATGCCTCGTACAAAGGTGGTCTTTCCGGTACTTGCGCGCTGATTAACTGTCTGGTGTCATATCATTCAAGATCATCAAGCTGTTATGTCAAAGCGAGCTGAAGTTGACCATTGGCCACTGTGTAATTTGTGTAATCTTCGGCCTGCCTTCGGGAGATAAACATGTCACATCCGCTGCAGATCAAGCTATCATGTCCGTAAACTTGCATCATAATGTCACAATTGACCTCCTTTTAGGCGGTACGTCGCGTTGATAAATGGTAATCTTAATCAAACAGCTGCGCGTGAATTCGACGATAATTAGTAGGTAGCATTATTTTAATGACGATAAATCACCGCACAAAATATAAAAATCGGGTGGCAGTTTGGATATTCTTCATTCTTGAGAGTTTTTTACTCTGAAGTTGGCGGCGGAACTTTTTGCAAGGTTTTGGCGCCAAACGTGATAATTTCTTCGCGCCACGCCCAAATCAATACTGGGCGTAGCGCGAAGCTTTGGCTTTTTTGTGATAGCCACCATGTCTAAATGACAGCTTGTCGCCGTCAAAGCAACGATGCATCCTGCAATCATGAGATGTTTTTCTGCTTTATTAACTTGCATTTCTCACGGACACGGCGCGGCCAAGCGTTTAAACTGGCCACAAGCAGTACATCAAGACTGCTTCAAGAGACGAAACCCGTAGTACAAGTTCTTCCCGCTCGATTACGAGCAAGAAAGTCTTTGGTGGTCGTTCGCGTGGGCAATTCTCTAATACAATGAAAACTAACCATGAAAACTAACCATGAAAACTAACCAGTTTCACTGCATCCGCTACACAACCCGCGACATTAGCACCCGATTGTACAGTACGATCATGCCAAAATCAAAAAAAAATTGGAGCAAGGGCAAAATGGAACGTCGGCAAATGATTTCGCCTCGACCGATCTCTTAAGTGGCGCATATGCACATTCTTCTTGGCGCGATCGTGCGCCACTTGAGGAACGATTGAGTGACTTCAGTTGCCGCCGACCAAGGGTGACACAAATTTGTATGTTGGTGGATCTGATCGTGCGCCACTTGATAAAAATCTCCCGATAAATCCATTTGCCGCCTTCCCGAGTGGCGCACATTTGTTGCATTGTTTGTGCGAGGATGATCCACTTGGGAGAACGGTCTGGGTGGATTCCTTTGCCCCGTCCAAATAAGTTTGAACCCAAACACCTGCACAGTACAAGATATACCAGTCAAGAATGACACTTCACACACCGGAATTGCTTCGCGAAACAATACTGACGTTTGACAAGGCTGAACATGAAACATATCTAGCAATATAGTCGACATGTTGTTATGTGTGCAGTTATTCATTAGACAAATTGCCCTTTGATCATTGCACGCTTTCCCTGGTGTTTAAGCCGGTGATGCGACCTGACATTAAAAGTCAATGTCTGCTCTTGTCATGGTGCACAAAGTATACAAAGCTCCTTTGAATCAGCGATAACTGTCACGCTTGGATAAGCTCGACGGATGGCCACCGGGGACCGCCTGTCCGTATCTAAGTCAAGGCACCAAGGGAGCTGCCATGGTCCGTCACAATGGGCGGAACCGATTAAGGCTGAATTGTCCGGCAATTAAAGTGATGAGGAGGCGGAAAAGGGATTGTGTCTTTCGCAGCCGGTGTGACAACCCGATACAATGGACCTTATTGTGCGGAAGTTAGTGCGCTTCTCGACCACATCCGCGTAAAATTTTCTTGGCACGCTAAGTCTCAAGAAGAACCCAACAGAGCTTCTTAGATTTTTTCCACAAAATTTTCACGCTGTTTTCCATTTTTAGGAGTACACGGAAAACCGTAGCAAACAACCCAAGAGAAAGCACATTGGCTTCGAACTTGGAAGCGAATTTCCCATGACAAGACACAGTGAGATGTCGACAGTTCGGTGATGTCGTTTGTGCTGATATAGCCTCGTGATGCAAAGTGCAAGAATTTTAATTGAAAAGGGTCCATTTGCCGGTCGTTTTTGACGGGAGTGGGAGAAAGATTCCTCGGCACTCGATTAAATCAGTGCCTAAAGTGCCGTCGTCCGAATGATGCCATTTGGTGCCGATGAAGATGCTTCCATTACGTGGGCATGCAGGCGGTTCCTAGAGTGTTCACAAGCCGAAGAGGCTATTCTCAGGCGGCCTAATGGAAGTTATGATACAGCGATACACAAAGTGGGCAGTTATGAGAATGTTAACTCATCAAAACAAGTCAATATCGCATACCACAGAGTAGTGCACCGTCCTCTTAACATCCTTGATCGCCACTCAATGCTTTTCCCATTAAGCCTTCAACGTTCCGACTGCCGACGTCACCAAGTCTACCGGTATTCGTGCCTTATGGCGCAAAAAAATCTTGGAAATGATCTATCACAAGTCGACCAGCAACAAAGGGCCTAATTGACATGCCGATTAATTTTAGGTGAAAAGTTTGAGATCGGAACGAATGCAAATTGAAAAGTGGAAACCTCAAGCTCGGTTTTCAGCGGCGCAACTTTTCTACACCTTTTCACCTTTTCACCTTTTCTCCGTTTCGTTTGCTCAGTTTCCCGTAATCTAACCGTGGGAAAGCGTGATCGGCTTTTTTTCCCCAGTAGTTTCCTTGGGCGATGTAGAAGAGAGATATTCTGCTGCGAACATGGTAAGTTTGGGATTCAGAAAGCTTCGTTCTCGTGTTTGAAGTAGTGTGTTTTACGGTTGAGAAGAGGGGGTTGTGCCGGAAAGACTAACCAACTCCCACTCGTTCCGTGAAGAGCCAATACGACACTAAAGCGAGGTGCCTTTGGGCGGAAGAGTGGTTAATAATCGCTGTTTGAGCTATCGGGCCACATACAGATTGATAGAGACCATGATGGGCCTGATGATTGTCGAAAGCGTACACACTCAAGAAACGTGAACGTATTCCACCGTGATGAATAGCCATATCCGTTTCATTTTTGACAGTGTAAATAAACCGTTCAAACATTGAGACGATCGTTTAGTTTCATACTCTGCTCTTCATCAAGTCCGACCGGCCGACAACGCTCCCTCAAACGCCTCTTTTCAAAATGGAAGTCCAAAGTGTCAAGCGCCCGACACCCATCAAGTGCGAAAGGTCCCCGGATATCAAGACGAAGAAGTCCAGTAATCCGTTCAGCATTGACAGTATCCTAGGAAGCTGTGAAATTAGGAAGGATGGGCCGTCCGAGGAGAAGTCCGTACAGAGCAAATGCGTGAATGAGAATGTGTTGGGGTCATTACAGGACGCCTATGCTGCCGCCGGTTTATTGTATTCTTCCTCCCCCTATTATCCCTCAGAGTACTATTATAATCAGTTGAATGGAGGGAATGTCCTGAAAATGCCGGCACAGCGACCTGTGAACTCATGTGGAGTTATCCCACCTCATCCCGCAATGTTCAGCGTAGCTGGACATGCCGGTGTACCGCCGTACCCGTGGCTCGATCCTGCCCGACGATTGTGTAAGTGTTAGCCTGAATGTCCAAGCGTGCGATCGAGTACAATTATCAATATTGCTCTGAGAACTTCCAAGAAACATGGGAGCCCAACGAATGGAAAACGTTTGTGCCTTTACCCAGATTGTTATCCAGGTGGCGTACGTTCACATTATTGCAGGCTTAGTGCGTGCGCCACTTGGACAAACGACCTGGGTGAATTCATTTGCTTAAGTCTCATTTTAAAGTAGAAATTCATCGTACAGCCCTATTTTACTACGGTTTGTCTTGCAGTGACCCGTCGAATCGGTCATCCTTACCAGAACCGCACGCCACCTAAGCGCAAGAAGCCTCGCACTTCTTTCACCAGGATCCAAATTTGCGAACTCGGTAAGGAACACAGTAACTTTCCCACAGCTGGGAATTTTATTGTGACCAAGAGCCAGTTAGGCTTGCTGTGCTATGCCTCCTTGGCCAGGCGATTGTCAAGCTGTCACTCTTTCATGCTCCCCATTTGCCTGTGTGTGACGATGGTGTTTTATCGTGTGTAGAAAAGCGATTCCACCGGCAAAAGTATTTGGCCTCGGCCGAGCGAGCTTCACTAGCGAAGTCCTTGAAAATGACTGACGCACAGGTAACTAAAACTTAATCGAGCGTTCCGTTGATAGGTTCGTGCTGTGCCAACATAACAACTTCATCATTCTGATCACCGCGTGTTTTTGCGCGCCACATCGTTTAATTGATTCCACCTACTTAGTCAAAAGCTGTCTTGTTCGCCTGCAGGTCAAAACTTGGTTTCAAAATCGTCGCACCAAGCACCGGTAAGTTGGTCTAAAGTCCATTACTGCATCTCATCCATCAAATTAATTTTTATCTGCTAACGACTTCCGTTTCAATACGAAACCGATAATCGATTGACCTACGCAACCAAACTGAAACGCAACTCCGGCAAACGAACTCGGCAAGGTTCTTTTTCTAAGTCGCGCACACAAGCAGCCAAAATTTGCTGGAACAGTGCGTCACTTGGGAGAACAACCTTGTCGAGTTTGCCTACCGAGCCTCCAAATAATTTAAAAGTATAATTCCTATCAGGCGGACCAATTATTGCGGTCTACACTTTAGATCCAAGATCGATACCATGTAATTGATTTCTTTATGAGCCATCTTGTCTTCAGGCGGCAAACTGCTGAAGAGCGCGAAGCCGATCGACAAGCGGCCAATCGCATGTTATTGTCGCAATTGGCCGAAGTGACCAAAGCGGCTGGCCCCTATACTGATACTCCCGATGCCTTGTGTATGAATAATGCCTCACTACACGCCCTTCAAAATCTTCGGCCTTGGGCCGCCACCGTTGACGGTCTTCACCACCACCACGGAATGCCGAACAGCAACAACTCAAGGAGCAACTCGATAGAACGATCAGCCAGCAACCTCAGCAGAAGCAGCAGCCACAGTCGCAGTCTGACCGGTTCCGAACACGATAACCGGTCCGACCTTTCCGATGCGTCGTCCCAATGATGATGAAATAACTCTACGTAGCCAAACGACTTTTTTTCTTGCCGCCATTTATCCATGTCAGCACAACTGTAATTATTATATTCAGACGAGGCGTGGCCAAATGCTTTGGGCCACCTGAGGGAGTGATCTGGATCAGTTCATCCGTAGACGTCTCTATAAATTTCGTATCGGAAAAACGTTGCTTGTTCGTTTTATTTTGGTCACTTTCCGCTGGATGGTTCCAACGTGTGTAAAGAATGAGTTGATTGCTGTGGGATTCAATGTCGGAAGGAATGTCAGCATGACGGCATTTCCTGTGCTGCTGTTAATTGTATGAAACAGGAAAGAGCAATTAAAAAGAGCACCGAGTGAATGAAGAGGAGCCAACGAGCTGTCAGAATACCCATTAAGAGTCCGTATGTCTTTTGATAGGGAGGCGGATGTGCCAATGTATCAACATCAGGAAGATTCCATACTGCTTCAAAACGAGAGTTGACGTATTTGACGTGAACACATTGCCAAGTACTGTAACTGTCAGAAGGAGACGTCTATCGGGAATAAGCTTCTCTTGAAACGGCTTTGACATGCTAGAACCATACCAGGCTTTCGGAAGAGAGCACTTGACTGAGATGCAGCTCTGCAGACGCTTGGGAGTACATACACATAAAAATTAGTTTTGTGACAGTGGTGCGTAATATGTCAAGGGATGAAGAACGTTAGACCATAGTATACACATGGAATTCGTCCAAAAAAAACAAGGAAAACAGCAAGTGGAGACACTGCAGATCAGTTAGTAATCGTTATAGTCGCTGTGGTAGTTCTTAGTGTACAGTCCGCTCTTCAGTTGTTTCTGAGGCATGAAGGTCTTCACTTCGTCATGGTTAACCATTTCCGTAGTTTCCTGGGATGGTTCTGCAAACATCTTATTGTAAGTGAAGCACAATAGATCCACCATACAGTACAATAAGTAAACTGGAACTAAGCGGTTTATCTCAAGCTCGCGAAAATTACCGGTTGCCTGAGAATGGTGTGCTTGACTGCTGAGGTGGTCTGCCAGTTGGTTGTCATTGCTAGTGACGCCATCTTCGGTTACCACTGTCGTTGGATCTGACAAGTCAGGCTCAGACGATGACTGTTGCTGCTCACCTAAAATGAATTGATGAAAACAACTTCAATTTCAAAAAACACTACAGGTACTGTCATCGAAGAGCAAGTTTCCACAGGAATCATCCGCATCCAATGGCAAAAACCGAAAGCATCAATATGAAAAAATAAAAAGAACATTGGAGTTTTGTACTGAGACTTCCCGAAAGAATTACCGTTGTCAGCATCTCGTACGACGGTGCTCATTTTGAAAGTCGGTCCAGTAAGGGGGGATGTATAAGTATCGGTTTCCGTAGTCGGATGATGTTCGGAACAGCCGATTTTTAATTACAAACGTAAATTTGGAAAAACTTCAAGACAAAACCACGAGAACGATTTCCGGCCAAGCAGCTGTTGGAATCAAGTGCAGACGGTGCGATGGGTATCAAATAAGGCCTGGAGCTTGTCCTAAGTCGAAGAACGTTTGGCTGTTGAACGAGCAACAAGCATCGCTATCGCACACATTTTATTACCTACACTTTTTTCACGTCTTTAAGCTAACCGGATTTGGAATGAATCATGTCCTGATTTGCATAGTGGCCGCTTTGCGTTTACGATCCACAATGATGCTTTGTGTACTCGGCGGTTACGGCACTTTGCAAACACTTTCACTTGCTTTCACCGTATTGAATAAACAAAGTCTTCTGCTTTTCTCGCTTACAGTTAAGGTTCCAGACCGTTGGTTTTCTGTCAGGTACTTGAGAAAACTGATTGCGGTACATTCATCTGGTCAACAAGGATTCACCATGACAAACTTAATACTTATGGCGTGACTCGGATACAGGATGTACAACGGGGTGTGCCCAGTTACTAAAGGCAAGCTTTTGGGCATGGGCTCTTCGACTTGTGGTTTTGAACGTACGGTTTTCGCAGGCGTCTACCTAGAGAGGGCTCGGCGAAGCGGAAATAAGAATTTTTACCGTTCTTCGCCGCGGCAAGAATCATCTTTCGCCACAGCTACAGTGGCCCGTGGAAGGCTTCGCCAAGCTCCGCTAAAGCGTTGAGTCTCAGAGTTTCACGGCTACATGGCGAGCTCCTGCAGGTATTCCCCCAGTAGCGAGAAAGCTGTGCGTTTTTAGTTCGCCAGTGATGTGTACGACAAATTTAACTTCCGAAAATCGACGGGGCGTCTTATACACAAGCAACCAATCATGATTTCCATCAGTCAGACTTCCAAACTGGATTGGCCAAATTCACCTGGTATAATCCAACGCCCATTTTCTGAAGTTATTTTTGGCGTGCACATAACCTACGCCATCGTATAGCACTGGCTTCATACGGCCAGAAAACACGTAATCGAGCCCCAGAAGGCTATAGCCACTTTTAATAATTCAAAACGCCGCCGTGCCCGCCGCGATTGCATGTACGGGGTCAGTATCAAACGAGTGTTGTACGACGGCGTACGTTTCTGTCCAGCAAGCACAGTGCACAGACAACGTTGCCAACAACTTAGGCAAGTGGCACGAAGAGATGATCCCGGAAGAGCTTGCCAGAGTGCTGTGTGAGTCAGCACATTGCGGCAGTATGGAAAGCTCTTCCGGGCACCAGTCCAAACACTGCGAGCATGTACCAGTCAGAGCGATCAAACGATCACATACGAGGCCTTGTACATCACCCTACACAGGCGTCAGGCGTGCTGATACGTCACGTTCTGAACAGCCAGTCAGAAAGTCAGCCTAATGAAACCGGCTATACGGAAGGCAAAAGCCCAAGCGATGCTGTACACGGGTCGGCTGTACGGTAGGCCCGTCAAGTTAAGCACTGTAAGCTATAGGCCGATCTTTTAGGCTGCGTGCTTAATTCGCCATGTACAACGTAAGGTTCCAGCACCCTTGCTGCCTGTGTTGGGTGACGTACAAGGCTTCGTATGTGATCGTTTGATCGCTCTGACTGATACATGCTCGCAGTGTTTGGACTGGTGCCCGGAAGAGCTTTCCATACTGCCGCAATGTGCTGACTCACACAGCACTCTGGCAAGCTCTTCCGACATCTTCTCTCAGTGCAACTTGCCTAAATGTTGGCAACGCTATCTGCGTGCTGTGCTTGTCAGCACAGAAACGTACGCCGTCGTACAACACTAGTTTGACAGACTGATACGGCTACAATCGATGCAACCGGGGTTCTAGAGCTTTTGTATTGCTGTACTAAGGTCGCCTATACTGTAAGCTGAACTTCTGTACGTCGAAAGTGGCATACGGCAATTCCACGAAGGTTTTGGCTCAACAGAAGCCGCTTTCTGTCTGGCGCCTTGTCATTCGAACTCACAACGGGCAGGTGGCGCCACCACGGGAACTCTGACTTCGGACGTCGATTTGCGCTTTTACGGGCGGTCTACCCTACTAAGTCATGATGATACAAGACACGAGATTTCAGAAACTATGAGTTCAAACTGTATTTGTTCAACAGCTCTTGTAGTTCGCCGCTTTCTTGGGTGGTCAGGAGCAATGAGTTCAAACACAGCCGGATGTCGTTTTGATCTACGGGGAGAAAAAACCTGTCAGCCATTTTGTCGCACTTCTGACCTAAATATTCAAAAGTACAGACTTGCTTTGCTGGATTCCAAAGGCGAAAAAGGCAGCTGTATAAATGGTACTTGTCAGGCTGATTCTACCAGGGTTCTGGTCAACCAGTCGGGCCAAAGTGGGCGTATAAGTGCTGCCGGTGAACTGCTTGCAAGAAGGGCGGCTATCCCGGCTTCATCGGTCACCAGACGGTTTGCCGATTTCGCGCTCTCGAAAGCAGCTTTATACACAGGATCCTTGCTGCTCTGAAAGTGCACATCAAATGAGTGAGCCCTGGTGAGACGGTTACCGTAAGCGGGAAAGATGATGATACCGAGAGGAAGCCGGTAATGCTGGGAAAGTTGGTGACATCGAACGTAGGGTAAGTTCCGAGAACCCCGTTGGCATTATTGACGGCAATCCGAATACCGCTACGCAGAAACGGCTGCAGAAAGTCGATGACCGCTTGGCGAGACTTTTTGACAGTCAACTCTGCTGCAGTGATGTCAGTCTTCTAAAACAGGAAGAAGAACATCCAATGAGTAAACCAAACTTTCGGCGGTACAGCAGAACCCGCCCGGGTGACTTAGGGAATGTACTGTATTCTTACGGCAAAAAGTTGCCCAATGAAAAAGTATTCGAACTTCTAGCCCGACCTCACGACTCGAGTCGTCAAGTCCAAAGTTGGAATACTTTTCATTTGGCAAAGTTTCGTCGTGAAAATTTGCCTGTGGGACGCGCCTGGCCAGGAGTCTACTCTATCATGGTGAAATAGAAAAAGCCTCACGAGGTAGAGAACGTAGATCGGGCACAGCGATTTTCGCATCATAATTCAAGCATAATTTTTCTGAGCTCCTGCTGTATAGCTGATCACGTGCTTACTGTTTCCAGAGGTAAGTCAATCTCTCTCCTCAAGGTCCAAACAGGTTTGGGAACGATGAAATGCTGTAGGTCAGAAGAATCGTTAGAAGTCAGAGCAGTCGTGAGGGAGAGACGGGTCTGCCCAATGTAAAAAGCCTGAAGTTGTATCGACAGGCGTACGATAAGAATTCGATGAAGAGCTAAGAATAAAGCTTAAACTTTTAGCGTTGCTCGAATTATGGTGCGAAAATCGCTATGCCCGATTTATGTCCTCGTAGTTATGTAGCCACCCTGCTTTTTTTCTCCAACTGGGTCACTTTTGGAAAGGGAGGCGAATCTGAGGAAACAATACACTACTCAACTCACGATGGCAAATTCTGGGACAGACCTTTCCGGTACACGGTACGGAAGCACGTACGGACGCGACTGATTCACAGTAATGCGCTTTTCGACTCTTTTTCCATGGTCAAATCTCCATTATGCTGTCGTTTCCGCCTGTCCTATAATTTCCCATCATGCGTGTACTCAGCTCACGTTGTTAACACCTTGAGCACTGCGCGATTTCGTACTTTCAGAATACGATGCGGGAAAGTAACTTTCGCCTTGTATTAACTGGTTAAAACTTGAGGGCGGTACCAAATTAGACCAATCACTACCTCATCGATTGGCCAAAATTTTGGAATATGATGCAGAGTGCGCCACCTGCCAACTCAAAAGGCCAGGCTTCAAGGTTTTTTCAATGACCACTGGGCAGATCTTTCCAATAATCTGAAACTGCCGCACGATACTAAAATGTTTGCGCTCGCGCAACAACTATTTTGGTGACACTGGACTAACTGAGAGCCTGGCTGGAAAGTAATTTGCTGGCTACGCCGAAATCCCGTTAAGAAAGGAAAAAAACTCCTCCCAGGTTTGCAGAGCAAGTGTCCAGTAGCCGCTAGTTTTAGTTTCAAGAAGGGTTAGTTGTTCGGGCAAAAGGAAAAAACCGGGGAGCAAAAGATAAACTGGAAACTCGCTGCGCACAAATGAGTGTGCGCCGGGAAAGTGAGTTTCCCGCCCCGTGTTCAAGGTGTTAACGAGGTCCGCGATAAGTCCGGAATTGGTTCCATTGACGGAATTACCGTAAGAGTTTTCCGGATGCTGCGTCAGTCTGTAGTCAAACCACCCTCCCGACGCGCTCTTCATGGCTTCCAGTACGTCGATGATGAACCCACTGAACCCTCCCATTAGCGTCGGCCTCAGTCAGGTACGGATCATCCTAGATGAGAAAGGCAAAAGTACAAGGAAGTGTTGTTGAGTTAGCCACCAGTATGGCTTGTATCGCTTGATCGGTCAGTTGGTTTAGGGTTCAAATATTTAACATGGGATCCGGACGCTTTTTGTTTTAAGCATTTTCGGATCTTCTGGTCATTTCGAATGTAAATGGTACCGTCGGCAGCCAGTTGTTTGTCCAGCGGGTCATGCGAGAGCATTTTGAATCAGTCAGACAAACAGGCGGAAATGGGTAACTTACCCAGCAACTGAATTATGAGGCGGCAAACTCAACAACCGATCCCTTATAAAAATGGCAGTTCGAAAGTGAGCTCGGTTGGTCAAGTAAAGCGGCGGTACCCACAACAATGCCTTCCGCGCGATATTTTCTTGTTGAGCAACTGCCACCGCTACCGCTGCTACCAGTGCTGCTGTAACCAGCGCCACTGACGATGCCGGTTATTCCAAGGAGAACGATCAGGATCATGATCAGGGCACGAGCCATGTTGAATACGCACGGATGAACGTTGAATACGAAATACTACCAACGGACCTGATGGCGCCGGAATAAGAAAAAAAATTGCGAGCAAGCTGGGAAATTACCGTACCAGGTACAGAAAAGAGAAGTTTGTGAGCCAAGGCGAGTTGAATACATGATTAGGGACAAAGTTCGAAGCAAGAATACTGTTGTTTTGACATCCGACGACCGTCTGTCAGAAGTCATCCGCAAAAATGATTAATGCCAAGATGAGCAGCTCAGCAGTAGCAGCATCTCCATCGCAGTCGACGATGTGACCCATCATGGTGCACGGTCAAAGTGCCTTTGGGTACACGCGCCTGGCCTAAATGTG
>BDGG01000002.1:2562329-2574921 GCA_001949185.1 Ramazzottius varieornatus | reverse complement strand
ATTTAGACCAGGCTCGTGTGCGGAAGCTCGGTCTCCTTTGTTGACAAAACGGCCCTAGATCAACATGCCCTTCAGGCATTTGACCTTTTAGCAGAATTCTGCTCTAACAAAACCTTATGACTCTCAATCCGTTTGGCCAGTGTTCTTATCGAAGCACGAAAACTACCTGTTGCAGACCAAACCGTTAAGCCTTTTAGCACTCAGACCTTTACTGGCGGTGAAAGCAGTGAAGTACCCGGGCGAAGTACCGCTGCTGGATGCTCCTAGTGCTGCCACCTGATGACAATCAAAGCTCCATGTGAACCAGGTCAATGTGTATACTTGCAGCTGCGAGCGTATCATGACGTGCTTCGCGAAGTTCATGTCTTCATGAAGTATAACAGTATGCATTATGCAAAGGAACGCAGCTCGATGCTTTACACTCGAAGCAGATCGGTCTTAGGTTTACGATTGGCTTTGGCGGGAACGTCATCACCAGAAGCTAACGAGGATTTCCGCATTTTAAGCGGAAGCAACATCAACACTCCTGCAACAGGCGGTGTTTCTAGATGAATGACGACATAATCTAGATCAATCGTCGTCAACAATGTAACGAATACCTGAATACTGTAACTGTAGGATGATCCGACATCCATATCTCCGAAGTGTACAGGTAAAGAATGCTCCAACGGCTGATGCTAATGTCTAGAGCATTCAAAAGTTACATGAAACTGCAGGTTGTAGGTTCGCTAGAGCAGCGGTCGTGAAGATACGACTGCTTTTGCGATGGTGAATCAATGATCACATCGATTTTGTGTCCGAACAGGTTTCCAAGCGTGTTACGCTCACGTGCGCTTTCGTCTGGTCTCTCTGTAAGCTAAAAAGATGACAGCCGAATGAGACAAAGACCGAACAGTCAGAATTCGTTACGCGGACGGATCTAGAAGAAGATTCGGTGTCGCAGATCAGAAACAGTCCCGTCCAGACAGCTTCTTGAGTATCCTCTAATATGGCACGTAAGCCTGTGCAGATTGCGTTTTGGCGTACCTTTGTGTTGTCCGGAAAACCTACGCTGGTTGGCTCGCCATGCAAAGGACATTGCCACATAATAATTTCAACAAGCCCTGAACCGAACGGAGTTCACTCCTGGTTCAGGGGTAAGTTGGCGGTGGAGCTTTCGTCCTCTCGTTTAGCGTTTTCCGTGGTTGTCGCGCTGAGAATTGAATGTATCCCATTTAGACTTACAACGTGGCGTCAAAAAAGGTTAAGCTCTGCTCATCAAGACATTCGATCAGTCGGTGGCGAAAAGCGTCATGTATCGGCAATTCAAATATGCCAATGTTCGGGAGGTCTGCTTTTGACCAGTTCTGATCGGTAGTGGGCTCAGACTATATATCTCAGCAATTCAATCAAGATGGACGGCGCTCTGTAAGCCGCTCTGGCTTTCCGATCGGTTAGCAGTGCGGGAGATTTCCTTCCGTTCCATCAGCGTTTCTTCCAGCTGCCACAGAGTATTCTTGTCGTTCCGTTCCAAATTTCTGTCATCCGGCTCGCGTACAATGGCAGGGCCCGGTGTAGCATGTACCAAATCGCCTGCTCTACGGTTTGGTATGTATGCGATCGTGCCTGCTGGGCTTCAGCTAGCACAAGTAGGTTCAAGCATGTTATCTGCACAGACAAACATTATCTCTACATGTAGGCGCATGTGCAGGTAACTCACAGCAAAATGTAGTTGGGGCAGGAACTGGTGTTGCCATCGTGTTTTTGGGAGTGTTCGTGGTTTGTTTAATAGTCTTCGGGCATGAAAAGGCACCATCGCACCGCATTTTTCATCAGCTATTGTCCACACTTCCTATATGGTGACTTGACTTACAGGCGGAAGTTCAATGGGCAGGTCTGGTGGTTTGGTGTCGGGAGAGAAATCAGACTCGGGACAAGCAACTTTTCTCTGCAGATGGTCGAGAAGAGCTACAGGGAAACACGGATCCCAACGTTCAAAACTTAGCTGGTCGTTAGCTGCGCACAAGGAGATATCTGGTTTGATGAAAACTGACGTGCTATGAGCTGCATGTATGGTGTAGAACAACGAAAATTTATTTGCCCACTTCTTTGGTCTTCATCCAGCACAGAGTACGTTGAATAGTCGGTGAATCTAATTAACGATGCATCGCCACACCGACCTTCACGCGTATGACATTGCGGAAAGTGTTCAGTGTGACTGCAGTGGTGAAGCCAAAGTTACTTCCTGCTGCGAGGAGCGCGCCACGAAGCTCGTTTTTTAGAGTCGTCCCAAGCCCACATGTACCCATACAAGTTTTAGGGATTTAAAGGGTGCCCAAAAAAGTAAAGCTAAATGATTTTGAGTCGAGGTGACCGGTATTGAATTGAGACAAACCATTTATGATCTCACCAGCCACCTCCACTGTAGAACCGTCCTCCCATGTTCGAATGTTCACGCTTCCGAGCTCACTCTCTCATTGCGGAGCTGCGTATATCGTACGAATGGTCATCGCGGAGTGAATTAGTGTGTTCTCGAGAGGCTCCTTTGCAATCAAGTCTTGGTGCAAGTAGCGGCTCATTACTGCAATGTATATCGTAAATTCAGCCAGAAATTCCACCCGAAGTGCTCCCGTTTTCTATGTGGAAGTCGTAACGATGATCTTATACAACGCCGGTGAAATGGGAAGTTACTTCTTGGTTGAGCCGCCCTACCAATCAGCCTTGGAGGATATCAGCAAGCTCTATCCTCAGCTGCGCTTCACGCAGAACGTCATCACCGATCCGGCCTGGGTCCAGTGTGGAGACCTTATGTCAATTAGCGACGACACCCTGGCAAGTTTTTATTACGCTAATGAGTGGAAATGGAGAAAAGCCAGCCTTACAGTCTTCATTACAAACGAAGCGGGTACGTGAGAACGAACTTCATTTGGTACACCATTGTCCCTTCCAGCGGTGGCCCAAACAATTTTAATTCTTTTTAGCAGTCAGAAATTTCAATGTCTGACGGTTCCGAGTGGCCAGATCGACCTGAGTAGCACAGTAAATTACCGTAACTATTCGGCTCGGCTTGCCAAGCCGAGGTCATATTTTGAATATTTGACTGCTAAAAGAAAATTTAGTTTCGGCCACCGCTGTTTTCTTCATCCTCTCCGAGTTGAATCTGTGCGTAGACTGCGATGGGCACGCGAGTTCTCACTTGGCCACTGGGCTTCGAAAACTCATCATCAGGTGAGCCGTACTTTGTTATCCTTCAACGACGGCAAATTCTATTTTCGTCAAAGACTGCTAGTCCATGGATTATACTGTACTTACTGCAGTATCTCTGATAGCTCATCGCTTGCTCCAGACATTGAGAACAAGATCAAATGGCCAACCCGTCTGGAAAGCGGTACTGGAGGGAAGTCCAGCATCGCTCGATTTGTCAAGATGTTCACCGGCTTCCTGCGCCACTTCAAGTGGACAACCGTTGGCCTAGTGTGCGACGTTAAGCGTAACCCGGTCATACGTACAATATGTCAAGCTATACGAGGTGGTTTGGGCTCTTCGTTACATACCAACATCACGATGATGGAAGTCGATGGGTTCTCATCCGATAGCAACTTCACTTTCGTCATGGAAGAACTCAACAGGCAGACAAGAGGTTGGGATAAGCGAGCCATGATTTGCAAGGAAGCTATTGTAAATTCTACTCCGACGTTGCAGTGATTCTTTATTGGGTGTTTGGTGGAACGTTCAGAAAATGCATGGTGGGTTCAGTTGCAGTTGTTGGTGATATGGGGAATCTAGAAAGTGCAGAACCAATACCAACATTTTGTGCTTCCAGCTTGCCGCAAAAGATGCAAACATGACCGAAGGCAACCACGTAAGATTTCTACCATAAATCAATAGCCCGTTTGTGCGAGCCATGCAGTCACGACGCTGACATTGGTCTGTGTGTCCTGAAGACTCATTTGATAATATATTGATGTATTTTTTGTTGAACTACACAAAGGTTCATCTGCTTAACATCATGCTACGGCATCCGGTATTTGGAAATTATTTTTGGAAGTACGGAGATACTCAAGATGAGGTATAGTTGAAGTGTCATGTTACAGTGTACGCCAATATGGCCAGCCAAAACTGGGCGGAGTTCTTGGGCGTTAATTCCCTGCATGACGTAAACAAACTGCTGATTGGAATCAAGAAATCAGCAGGCTGTGGCTGCCTCAGCGTTCGATTGGTTAACCCCACCCATACCAACGCCCAGATTGGGGTGACCATATTGGCGTACAACCGTTCTCCGCCAAGCCATGCGTTTCGCCTGTCTTACAGCTGGCTCGGATCGCGTACTCAACAGTCATCATCGCTGAGAGAGATGCGGGGGATGATTTTCCACTTCCGGGCACTGACCGGTATATATTAAGAGAAGGATGGCGCAACGTATCACGAGACAAATTTAACACGACATACGGTCCAGACGTTGTGGTAGGGTATTACAAGTCCACATTTGTCCCGGCGCCTGGATAAATAATCAATCAGATATGACCCACTAATCTTGCAGAACTTCCATCTAACGGCGGCCTATGCTGATGATAACTGCACAAGTACGACCTGAAACAATTTAGAACAATCTCTATTCTGGACGACCAGGAATTTTAAGTTGTGTAGGTGGTGAGCGAGTTCCTGCAAGCAAACCAGTCGGACCTACTGGCGGATGGCGCCAACATTGCCAGGAGGCTGTACAATCGTACTTTCCACTTGAGAACCGGAAAGTTTGGCTTCGATCAGTTCGGTTCGCCAATGGGCTCGAACTATGTGATCCAGCAATACGATCAGTATGAATTAAGGCTCTCCGTAGGTCGAGGTTTTTCCTTATACAGTTAAAAGCTTCCTCCTAGTTATGACAAACTTATTTTTTCGTGCAGTTGCTCCAGAACATTGAGGTCGATTCAATGATGATATCTGAAGTCAATTCAGTTCGCTGGCCGGGACCGATATGGCCTGTGCCGAATCGACCACGATGCGGTTATGACGGACAAGATCCTGTTTGCTAGCCCTCAAGTACGCGAGCTTTTCTCGTTCTCGGAGGACGTTTCTATACAGAAGTTCTGTTGACAGGTAACACGAACCAGACTACTGTTGCGGCTGGAACTGGAGTTGCCATCGTGGTCCTCGGGATAATGGTGGTGAGCTCCTTGGTCTCTGTACAAAGGTACAAATGAATTGCTTCTTTTCTTTGGTAGCAGTCGTTGAGTGAGGCTCCATTTACAGGCGGAACTTGGATGGACAGTTCTGGTGGGTTATCGTTGCAGAGGACCTCAAACCCAAACTGGCTGAATTTTCGACGAGGCTGGTGGAAAAGAGCTATGTTGAAATGCGGAAGTCAGCGGTGAGGAGCCTGAACCGGGCCCAGCGAGCTGTATCAGCATCACAAGGAAGTTCGATGTGACTAAAATTCGAGGCAGCATAATACAAATCGTATCTTATCGAAGTTTTGACATGCTATTCGTATTGCGATGAGAGCTGTGTTTCAGAAGATACACAGCACTCATCGCGTAACGCAATGCAATAGAGAGAGGCATGCTTTCCATCAAGCGCTCTTTTTTCTTCCTTGTCGGAAAAAAGTTGGTCCCTGATGAGCAATGTAGTAAGGAAATTCTAGTCACTAAGCATTATTTACTCGAATTTTTCGGTGTGCGAGGTTACGTGCTGAAGGGAAAACTCTGGTGTCTCACGGTGGAAGTAAAGGGGACGAAAGCAGGGATGCTTTGAGGCGCGCAGATGACGTAGGATGACTCGCGCTCTCGACTGAATTATTGCACGGTAATTACTGATGACTTTCGCGTATAGAGATTGAGTTTTTGTCGAAGCGACTGACATGTGACAGAGCAGCCTCCCAATTTGGCCGACACAAAGGAATTTTCGTCGCTCTGAGTTTCTGGCTGCCTGTCAGAGGTCGAATTAGGACATGGTTCATGGTCTTCTTCCAGCACAGCTAACACGACTTGAAGTGGGACTGTGGGAGGTCTTGGGTGGCAAATCTCCCTGTACGTGGTTCAATTGCCTTCTCTTAATGCATGAGATGCAGTCTATTGGACAGACAGTATCTGCCGGTGAAATCGAGCCTGGCGCTGCGGCGTCCAGTCGTGCTTTGCTTCAAGCCAAAACAAGATTTCGTACAGCTAGTCAAAAACGTAGTCGATCAGCTGTACGGTCCATCATAGAGGCAGGACAATTGGAAATTTATCACGTGACGACCGGTATAGGCTGCTGTTCTTACGTCACGCGAACGCAAGTGATTTGGCTTGAGTACAAGTTATGACTGGAAAGTAAGGCACGTTTCCATCGGAACTCAAAGCAGCACTTCCGTTGATCTGACGCGAATGAATCTGTCATCGTTAAATTTCGCCTGTTTTGCGCCAGCAGTCGGAAGAACGGTGAAGCTTGACAGGCGAAATTTACCACTAACCCACTCCCCTTCGCGGGACCATACTGTGAGCTGATTTCCTCAAGTACACGCATGGCGGGTAATCACGGGACACTAATATTATAGGACAGGCCTTTTCGCTACGGCGGTACGGAGGCACGTACGTACACGACCGATTCACAGTAATACACTTCTCGACACTTTTCTACGGTCGAAATTCCATTTTACCGTCCTTTCCGCCTGTCCCATATTTTTTACTGTCCCGTAATTACCCGCCGTGCGTGTGCTGTATTCCCTCAGTGTTCTGCGCAGTACGTCATCGTGCCAGGTAATATTTACGGCATGCCATGTGACTGCGTTCTTCAATCAGAGTATAAAACCGCGTGGGATTTTGCTTGCGGAACCATACTGCGGGCTCGCAGAAACTTGATGCTCGTACGGCACGCGGTTATTTCCGTGATTTTTTCTTGCGGTACCATGCTGTGAACGCTGTTCCGTATGCTGCACCGACGGCATACCGCAACGAAAATTTTGTTATAACGGCAATTTTTTCTCTGAATTGAGATATCTTAGGAAACAGCAAACCATCAATCTTTTTCGACCGAGAAAGATGGTACATCGCCAAAAAATATCGGTGAGAATTTCACCACAATCATTAAAACAGCGTTTCTGAAAGAATGCTTGAAGCCTAGGATGCTAATAATCAAAAGGGAATTCCGTCTCTGGTTTACAGCACACGAAAACACACGTTACATGACCGACCGGTTATTCGGTTGATTCCGAGAGAGAAACATCCGACAAAACAGGCAATCAGTCACAAACTTCATGCTGCAAGCTACGGCGCCTGCGCCACTGATCGATGCGGCGCGGAGGGACACTGTCTCAGAGTTTTACGGCGCGGACTGTACGGCATTTTTTCTCCAAATTTTCCTTGCGGTTGCGTACGGCCGTGCCGCACTGCTGCCGTATGGTTCTGCAATGCTACGCGGTTTTATACTCTGTCTTCAATCACGAAAAAACCAGCGAAGATCGCTGAGTGGTGTGCGTTAATGTGCAACAGCGATTGACCAGACTCCATCTCCCACCACCGAGGTGTGTGTTCAAAGTGAGTGGATCCCCCACTAGTCATGCCTCCAGGCTCTGGGGTACTGCATCAGTTCTTAGCAGCGAGTCGGCAACAGCAAGTTAGACTGCGCTGTCGTTGGTTCGCTTCGTGCATGTTTTCTTCTGATCGGGTCAGTTCTTCACTCCTTTGCTATGTGACGCAGACTGCCTTCAGAATCGTAAGTTGTCACCGCTGTATAATTGTCCAGATTATTACACACTGGTCTGATGGCAAGAAGGTGCAGAATGTGCCCATTTACGCGAGGAATAATGGAGAACTTCCTTATCCGGCGACTGTCCCGTCTGGCGAAAGATGGAGGGGAAGTCTTAATAGAAGAACCGCCTAGAGATTTACGGGTCCCATCCGAAGCCCTGTCCAAGTTGATGAAAGTTTCCAGACAAGAAGTTCGAGCCAAAGTGCAAGTAGAGTACGGTTCGATTCTCGACCTTTGCGCTTTGCTAGAAACATCCCCAACTGACGGTACAGAAATGCGCGCACTCTGCACTTGTAATCATACAAATTTGTTTTCCGCTCATCATGAAGTCATTCATTGTTGTTGGTGTGTACCTCATGGAAATTCACCACGCAGGAATATCAGCTGACGTAGGTGAAGTCTCACGTCGAGTCAGTTTCTACGGACCAAACGTCATCACTGTCAGGAATCAAAGACTTTCGCCAAGCTGTTGTTCGAGGCGTTGAAAGAACCAACGTTGATAATTCTAGAGGTGGCCGCCGTCGTGACATTGTGTTTGGCCATTTGGAGCACGTTTGACGCCGGAGGTAGGCTAAGTGAGTAGGAAGTGTGCAAGACATTTGAAACAGATCGTTTCCCAGATGGCGCACACTTCTAGCCAACAACAATGAGAAGGTGCGCCACAGCAAACTGCGTTCTGGTCAGTTCGTTCGTCGCATGTCCATGTTGTCATACAAATCAAATTATCAAGCGAAGTCTTTTGAATTCCACCGTATCTGTTTTCAGCGGAAAACAGTAGTCACAACTGGATTGAAAGCTTGGCTATCATTGTTGGGGCGCTGATCATAATACTGGTCAGTGCGGCCAACGACTACGGGAAAAAACGACAGTTCCAAATTTTACAGAATGAAGTCAGTTAAGAACACCGCATGTCGGTTATCCGGAATGGCGCAGCCGCGTCAATTCCTGTCCAACAGCTCGTTGTTGGGATGTCTGCCAGCTTAAGTACGGTAAGGACCGGCTTAATTAGTTGATATTTGTTGACCGTATTCACAGGTCTAAGTTTTCACAAGAGACATAGTTCCCGCCAACGGTATCGTTCTGCAAAGTGAGGAGCTGATGTTGGACGAAAGTTGCCTGACGGGAGAATCTAATTCTGTGCGCAAAGATGCGAACGATGACTGTAAAGTACTTTCAGGTAATAATGAAACAAAACATATCGATCTCTGCATTCTTGTTGGACGTGAAATGGAGAAATCAGTCTGTATACGGTAGCTAGTGGATAAAGCTTTCGAAACCACGTTTATTCTCTTGTCTTGCTACTCAATCCCGCGCCAAGTCTTCCAGAATGACGTCAACACATGTGTCTGTTCGGCTTGTCTTCGCATCGTTTAGGCACGCACGTCATCGAAGGCTCGGGGGAAATGTTGGTTCTGGCTGTGGGACTCAGCTCGCAAACCGGAAAAATTTACAAAATTTTGGTCGTGGTCGTTAAACACAATCCCAAAGAGAAGAAGGACAAGGATATCAAGAAAACTGCTGCAGTAGCCGTAATTTCGGGAAGCAATGCAGCTATCGAGAACGGCATGGAAGGGAGAACTACCAGCTCGTTCAAGTCCGACAACGTGGCACTACATTCAGTACCTTCGGATGATGCTGAACGAAAAGAAGAAAATCACTCCGTCTTCCAGAATAAACTGAGCATCATGGCGTACAAAAAGATCACTCAGTACGCAAGATAACAATACTTCCCTAATACCGCAACTTCAGAAAACTTAAAAAACTGAACATTAAGTGCGATGTGTCTTGTTTTAGGGTTCGCTTGCGCATCAGCAACTTTAGTGATCATCATAATACGTTTCTGTGTCTATAACAACGGTACCCTGAAGAACCCATGGTGTACTAGCGACATAACGACTATTACAGACGCCATCGTGACAGGCATCACCATTCTGGTCAGCGCCATCCCTGAAGGACTACCGTTGGCCGTTACCTTAACACTGGCTTTTTCCGCCAAGGTAAAGGATTTCACGCAACACGAGAAATTACTGGCCAGTAAAAATTACAGAGCAGGCCTTTTCGCTACGGCGGTACGGAAGCACATGTGTAAGCGATCCATTCACAGTGATACACTTTTCAACTCTTTTCTACGTTTGAACTTCCATCTTGCCGTCTCTTCCCCCGGGCCCCTTTATTTATACTGGCTCAAAATTTCTTATCGTGTGTTTACCTCACTTTCAAAGACACGACAGTGTGACATTTGTTCCGCCTGGAAAATGATGGAAGACAAAAACCTGGTGCGCCACTTGTTTGCGTGTGAGACGATGGGTTGAGCCACAACGATCTGCTCAGATAAAACGGGAACTCTAATCACGAATCACATGGCCATCACCGAATGTTGGTTTGGAGGTAACTTGAAACTAACAAATAACAGAAAGGCGGGCAAACTTCATGGAGGAATCCATTTTATATATGTACGTTCAATTAGATGTGCTCCGTTCGAGGTGTCGGTTGGTCCGAACCTACTGTGCAAAGCCATAGCTATCAACAGCGGATACGGTTCGGAGGTGGTTCCATCCACTAGCGGTAGGATGCCGGAGTAACGCGGTAACAGGACGGACTGCGCCTTGTTGCAGTTTGTCCACTCCATCGGTACTGACTACGTGCCATTCTGACCTGTCATCCGGAAGAGTCCTTTGTGAAAGTGTACACGTTCAACTCGACGCGCAAGTCCATGGCCACTGTCATAAAAATTCAAAATGGCTGGAGAGTCTTTTGCAAGGGCGCTGCAGAAATCGTCTTGGCAAAATGCACCCATCTTGGCAAGGCTGACGGAACGGTACTGGTTTTAACCAACCGGGAAGCGGATATTATCACCGAGAAAGTCATTACCGCCATGGCTTCCAACGGTCTTCGAACCATCTGTGTGGCTTACAAAGACACACTGGGTGAAGTACCGCTAGGCTTTGGAAACAAATCCGAGGTGGCTAAATTCATATCGTGTTTTGTTCACATCGTGTTTTGTTGACTGAGACGGATCTCTCGCGTTGATAGGTGGTATCCAGGTTGACCTGTTTGGGTATCTTTGGCATCGAAGACCCTGTGCGTCCGGAAGTGCCCAAAGCCATTCAACGATGCTAACAGGCTGGTGTGACTGTGCGGATGGTCACTGGGGACAACGTGAACACAGCTCGAGCCATTGCCCGGAAATGTGGCACCATACCGAGCCAAGCAACGGATGATAACAAAGGCAACGCTCTGGTGATGGAAGGACAGGAGTTCAATAGGCAAATTTCGGACGCTTCCGGAAAGGTTAGTATAATGCACTGTGCAAAGTTCGAAGCATCGCATTTGTTTGGTATGGCCTGTTTTCAGATTAGTCGGGAGAAGCTGGACTTGGTCTGGCCAAGATTACGGGTTCTAGCACGTTCGACACCTAAAGACAAGTACACGCTGGTCGACGGTATCATCAACAGCAAAGTCTCCAAATTTCGCGAAGTAGTGGCCGTAACTGGTGACGGCACAAACGACGCTCCTGCTTTGAAGAAAGCCAACGGTACGTACGGTGTACGCTCCCCGAACTTACCAAAGATCCGAACGGACGTGATGTTTTGCAGTGGATTTTGCCATGGGTATCGCTAGTACAGATGTGGCCAAAGAGCTTCGGACATCATCATCACCGATGACAATTTCAGCAGCATCGTGACTGCCATCATGTGGGGCAGGAACAGTTTCAGCTGACGGTTAATGTGACAGCGCTGAGTATTGCAATCGTCGCTGCTTGCACTGTTGAGGTGAGCGAAAGTTTTTCCACACATCTGAACTGGGAACTCGGCAACGAAGTCTACCAGATCGTCATTCAAAGTGGCGCATGCGTCCAGTCAACAATACTGAATATACGCGCCACCTGGGAAAACGATCTAGCCGATCGATCTGGAAAACGATCTGAGCTTTGCTTGTTGTTACTAATTAACGTTCTTCTTCTTGAAGGGTACTCCATTAAAAGCAGTTCCTACGCTCTGGATCAACATGATACAAGACACGCTAGGTTCGTTAGCTTTAGCCAACGGGGCACCTATTCAAGCCTTGCTCGAAAGATAGCCGTATAGGCGGAAGAAACGGCTGATCTCCTCGACAATTGCCAAGAATATCTTCGGACAGGGCATCTATCAGTCGATCGTCCTTTTGTGCATACTTTATTGCGGTAATTACTGTACAAGGTCGGCTCAGTTTCGGATTGATGCTGCTGTTGGAATTCCGTGTAGGTCCAAAGTACTTTGACGTATATGAAGATCGTCAAGTCGGTCATGTTGGGGGTTAAAGACCGAGTCAGATTTACACATTGGTCTTCAGTGCACTGGTTATCATGACATCCTTCAATCTCATCAACGCCCGCTGTATCCACAACGAAGTTAACGTTTTCAAGGGCATCTTCAAGAATTTGTACTTTCCCGTGCTGTGGGTGATCATGATCATCACACACGTGGTTGTGGTGGAAGTGGGTGGGATGGCGTTCTCTACAACTCCTCTAACTCTGGAAAGGTGGGCCGTAACGTTTTTCTTTGGAGTGGGCTCACTGTTATGGTACCAATTGATCCGCCTCATACCAAACAAACGGAGGAAGGACCGAAGTCTCTCGATACTGGCAAGATTCGAACCTCTTGATGACTAAGCTCTGTTTCATCTGCCGGTGCGTAGTACTTTTGGTACCCTGGCCGCGCCATCGTTCATCTTTCCCACAATCTGAAACGGCCATAATTTTTGTATAGCTCGTGGGGACCGAATGGCCGTTACAGAAAGTTGAGACCAACTCTTGGTCATCCCGCTACCGGGGAAGATCAGCTGATAGGATCTCTGATACCCATAATGTACGGCCCTGTACGGAGTCGTACGCGGAATCAGTCCCGGG
>BDGG01000002.1:2518611-2562125 GCA_001949185.1 Ramazzottius varieornatus | reverse complement strand
GGTAGCGGGATGACCAAGAGCTGATCTCAACTTTCTGTAACGGCCATTCGGTCCCCACGAGCTATACAAAAATTATGGCCGTTTCAGATTGTGGGAAAGATGAACGATGGCGCGGTCAGGGTACCAAAAGTACTACGCACCGGCAGATGAAGCAGAGCTTAAACTCTTGTGATGGAACACAGTCCAGTTGCCGTACACGTCTAGTTACAAACAATTTCACCTTTTGTGCGTTAACACTCTGAAGGTTTTGATTTGCTTACAGTACATTTTGAGTTCCAAATAATATCTGAGTGTCACGACCTCAGGTCAAAAACAGCACCACTGTGCGAACGCTGTTCTTCTTATTTGTAGCGGACAATCGTTCTCAGCAGCTGGAGAATGCCCGGGTTGCGACAGTATTCTGCATACAGTCTGTGCGATTTTGTGACGCAGGTCGACGACAAAGCGCTTCCAAAGTCATTGTTAGGGCGCAATCTTCGTCTTGAGTGTCAAGTTTGACAGGAAATGGAGCATTCAACACGCCGGCTCACGCTTTCGTTAGCAACAGCAGAAATAATTAAATTTTTGCGTAATTGTTACGGGCACTAATTTGGTCTTGACGTCATAAAAATGATCTCACTGAAACGCACAGTGATGACGTTGCTCTGCTGTACATTTATAATCGTATGATCATCGTAATCAGCTGATCGTCGAACTTGGCTGTGGCACAGACCTTTCACTGGATTTCGAATAGTTATCTCGCTGCGATGACTGTGATCTGAGATGGAACTATCTTCCAGCTTCAAAGAAGCCAAAGGCATGATTATGCCTAGCTATACGTAGCTTCCGGCACGTAAGCTAACGGGGTCCTAAGTTGGCGGCCTGGTAAAACGCTTTTCTGGCTTGCCCAAGCTGTGCCTGATAGTACTGTGGTTAACAGTTATTCAATCACAGCATTTTGTCCATGACGTATCGGTTCTTCTGTATGACGTCACGTTCTCCACTTCTCCAGACCAAATCAGTGCCCGTAGTCAGTGTTGTTCCGATAAGACTTTTGCAGTTTGAATTACAATTACGATTAATCGAAATTCTTTGCGTATCCGTAATTCGAATTGCTGATAGTTCGTCGTGACTGAACTGAAGATTTGGATTAATCGAAATTCAGCTCCCCACAGCAATTCGAATTATTTGAACTATTACGACGTCGTTTGGTAATTTCAATATCCAATATAGTATGACCTTCTTCCTTCCCCCTGCAGACATCTTTACATTTGAGACTCCAACGTTTGGAGTCCCAACAGAAATGCTCAGCTCACTGATTGCAGATGGTGACGGTGGAAGCACGGAATTGTCAGAGGATTCAAGTCCTCGACGGATTCTTTGGAAGATGTGCTCGTGAAAGGCTTCTTACCCGTCTTCTGCCATCGAACTTCCGCTTTCCGTTGTTCTGATTCTTGCGGAGATGATTGAGATGTCAGTCTGAAAATAATAGATCAGCGATGGATCCTGAACGTTTCACAAAGTCACTAGAAAATTCTATGGCTTCACTTCCGACGATGCTTAACGAATTTATCTCCTCATCAAATCCATGATCAATGATACGCACTCGTGAGAGTCAGACTGCGAAAATAAGCCTCGATGTGCTGGCCTCTGAATTGGCGGATTGCACTGCGGGCTTGATGCTGAGAGCTGTAGATTTGATTGGCGAACTTAAACTTGTGATTTCGCGGTAATAATGCGCTAATTCAAATCGACCGTAGTGTCTTATTCCAATTGTGCTGATTTCAACTAAGCCATTGTGTAATTCGAATTACGAATCAAAATACTCTGATCATTTCCTATTTGAATTTGAATTCCGATTAATATCCATACACGTTGGCAAAACGTCCTCAATTTGAATTGTTGTATCAGAATTCCGAAAAGGCCAAAATCAGCCATTTCCAATTATGTATTACAATAATCGGAACAATACTGCCCGTAGTAATAGTTATATAGCATTAAATTCATAAACGGCTAGACTCTGGAGCTGCACCAGCTTTATGGGAAATATAAACACTGCTGATCAATGATCAAAACTCTAGAGTTTTGATTTGATTGATACGGTCTGATGTGGCCATCAGCCTTTATAATCACGCGCCCTGTAGTTCTACTGTGACGTCATCATTAGGCGGGTCGCTCTTCTCCTGCCGTTAATCCAATCAGATTTGAGGCCCCGTTTCCACTGTTCCGATTTTACCGCGCTGTACAGTTGGAAGACTATAACGCTAAATGGACCTTAGCAACTGTACTGGTTCGCCCTTTTTGCCCGCAATGACGTTGGCACATCGGACAAACTGTCAGCGTCACTGTAGGAAATAATATGGCACGGAAAATTGATTTGTGAAATGCGAATCAATGGCTTGCTTTCGTTGATCAGCTCCATCACGTGATGACCGCTTCACCTAAGCAAAAAGAATATACTATGTATGTACCGGAAGCCGACGTGCTTTGAAACTTTTCTTCCAGCCTCATTACGCTCCCTTCCGCCCATCACGCTCTCGGTTCGAACGTTGTACATACTGATCATCGGTTCTTCCGTAGCCCTCCAGTATTGTGTTTTTCAAAATATCAAGACCTGAAGACGGCGTACTTAACTTTTCCGTTGGACTTCAAAAGAGTACGAGGTAGAAGACATTATTCGGACACAGAAAATTTCGCGTCAGAATTCGGACACAGTTGCGGTATAGGGTGGCACCACAGTGCGTTCCATCTTACTCACACTGAAGCTGATACCGAACTGCAATTTCGCTCTGCAGCATCTTCTAATATCGCGGTTTGAGCTTTACATGCCAGCTGGGCTTCCCCTGAAGTTACTTTTTGCCCTGATTCACATCGTGGAGAGCTGCATCCATCGACAGCTCCTTGAATACCTGAGATGCTGTCTTCAGCTTAGATAGGGAAGGCATGGTTGGGAGATGGAAATATCACATAAAGGGAAGGAGAAAGTAATTGGAAAATTGGCAATGTGGTATTGCATCAGACCATGTCGATCATGCGAAATTACGTCATCAAGTAGGCTTCAAGCTGCCTATCAGTTGTAAAACCCAGACCCATGTTAAAACCAAGTTTGTGACGTATAGCAAATTGTTAATCACGATGACTCAAGCGCCTCTGGTGGCCTCACTCACCTCGATTTTGTAGGCTTTTTAACATTAGGAAGACCCTTCCCTTTTTGGGATCTCCTTTAACAAGATCTGACCATCCGATGTTCTTGAGACTACAAAGTGCGATAGATAAAGGGATCATCTATCTTGAAAACCAAACATCAGGTCAATCTATCCAGTAACTGCGCTGAATAACTGTGTCCACATTGTGACGCGAAATTTGCTGTGTCCAAATAATGTCCTCTACATCGTAGTTCGTCATTGTTGTCGACCATCCATCGGATTCCATCCAACTATGCGACTGCCATCAACAATGCTTGCTGCTCATCCTGTGGCGATATCCGCACCCCAAACCTCAGACATCTTGCCAGTCTTCCTCTTCTGCCTCAGCCGCTCCCAGTGTCGCAGCGTCTTCACGAACGCCCATATCACTGTTAAGATCTAGATTTAGGGCTTTGCTTCGGTTCTGGTGGTACGTTGCTGCGCTGCCATGGGTCTCTGCTTCTGTCCCATCATGAAGAGAAAGTTCTTCCACCATGTCCTGACATATTCTATGACTAAGAAACGAAATTGAAAAAGGGCTTAAGCTCCGTTACATGAATGCCGTACTTTTGAATATCGGCTCTCAAAATTCAGAGAAGACTCCGATTGAGCTGAAATCTTCCCGTCGACCACATTAATCCATCGTGGGAATCGAACGACATCAGCCCTTTTTCAATAAAGTGTAGCGGAAGTCCAGAAACGGCTCAGGACTGCTTAAGCACGTTGTAGATACCGAAATCTGGAAGCGTGATTTTTCATACTTTGTGCACCGCAGCGCAACGTGCAGTAATGTTGGGTGGTCAACGGTAAAATATGAGATAGAAGTGTCTGGTTCTGACGCGCTCGACGGTAACCATATGATGACGATGGCTCCTCCGCGCCATAAAAGATGGGTGGAAAGTGCTTTTGTCGTTACCGTCGAGGCATCGTAAGAGCGTATTTAAGCAAAAGACCGTCATGCACTTTGGATGCCTGTCGATGGCTTCCTACAACTCCCACATGGCTCATCTTGGTATCAAAATGTGTGGAATTTGTTTCTCTATCCTCTAATGCCAAGCAAGAGTGAAAAAACTTCTTCAGAAGATGGAAACCGAAATCCAGTCGAGAGGGGTGAAATTTGTCGAAATTCAGCTGGTTTATCCGTTCCGCAGCCCGCAACAGGGCGCAGCAGGTCATGACGTCACGTTGCGGATACCAGGCCTTTAGGCTGCTCGAGCGGAGCGAAAGCTATCGTTTTGCAGTCGGCAGGCTTTCGACGATACGGGCTGAAGGGATTAGGGGTAGATAAACCACCGGATAGTACTGTGCATATGGTATTTACGGCCTACAGACCACTGAAGCGGGGTAATTCCCATGACTAGTACCTTCTAGATTGCGAGATCTTACCGCTAAGTGACTTCCATCAAGAAAGAAATGGAGTTTGTATGCGCCGTTAGTCCTTTTACTGACATTCAACTCTACACAGGACAGATCTAAGGTTCTCGCACCGACTTTTAGCTGTCGTAATACGCTATAAGAACCCTGAGCCAATCATGGGGGTGGACCAGACCCGTGGTTTCTTGTCCCAGAGGCCGGGCGGTGCGTTTCGGCTTTCCGCCAGTAGTTCAGAAGAAAAATCGCTGCACCTCCACCCCAAAGACAGCTGATCGCCAAAACAAATTTCGGACCCCCAAGCAGAAAATCAGTGGTGGACCCCTAAGTTTCACCGCCACTTGTCAACGGTGCACTTCCTACTGTCGGATCATGGCACGAACTTTTTGACTGCCGGCATCCATGGTTTAAGCCAATCGAATTTGGGAGTTTGACTGGTTCGGATGATGACTGAATTCAAGACGCTCCGCCCATTCTCCAAGGTCTGTTTTATCGTGCACTGTACAAACTCCAGACTGTTTCCAGACTGATATCAAAGATTTAAAGACCCAGAGACAACACTTGCATTCAAACCTCGAAACCTGGTGCACTTTGAGTCGAGTAACAGAAAAATTTATCTGTCCGAATGTAGCCGGCGCGATCAAAGCCTTATGACAACAAGGCGACAAAGCGCCTATTCTGCCGGGGCGAAATACGTCCGTCGCAACCATCGCTTCATGGTAGATGAGCGCGCCATCACAGAGAAATTCGACTCCGATGGCAAGCCACTTGTGCAAAAGTAATGCGCGCTTCCCGTGTCAACTCGCGCATCTCCAGCGTCTGTTATTCACTATTGCGAAGTGTGCCAAGTGGGGCCACATGCCTTCGGCGCGATCATCGCTCTTTCCTCGCGATGATAGCGTTCTGTGCTGCACCACGGTATAGCTCCAGCATAGCCCCGCATTCAGCTCAGTTTCGTGTTTGTTCGTAACTTTTGATGTCCAAGAACTATCTGACAAACCTCGCAATTCAAAAATCAGCAATCCGTCTGACCGCTGTAGTTAAGGACTCTCAAATGATTTCTGAGAAGCAACAGACCATGTAAAGTTGGCGTTTCTCGCCCTGTCAAGCCAAGCTCGATCATTCACCTCAAACCCATATATACTCGCGCGCTCACTGTGCAGTTCACATCGTACCGTGCACCAGTCGACAGACCGTCCACTTGACTCTACACCATATTCTTCACGAGCTGGGTGATCAGGTGATCTGAAAACGTGCATACCTCAGCGGTAAGAACAGCTCTGCTCTTGTTCTAACACCCAGCTCTATGCCAGATCTATGTAAGGTGCTAGTGGATTTCGAAGTAAAGGTGGGAAGAAGGCGCAGAAAGTGCCGGGATAACGCATACATAAGCTGTACTGCAGCGAGACGCGCTTTTACCATGCTCCTTGGCATAAGCGGATTTTATTCGCTTCGCATCGCACCGCAGTCGCAACGTGCGAGACATGGGACCGGATTTGATGTATAGAAGGCTCGAAGAAGCTAAAATAAGCCGTTTTAGCCGTTCTTAGCAGCTAAAATGCTTTTAGCCGCGGCTAGAATGTATTGTGCGTACGATTGATTTATTGATGTTGAATCGACTAAAATAGTTTTGGTATCAATAAATCATTCGAACGCACAATACATTTCAGCCGTGGCTAAAAGTATTTTAGCTGCTTTAGCCGCGGCTAAAATATTTTGAGCCACGACTAAGAATGGCTAAAACGGCTTATTTTAGCTTCGCCGAGCCTTCTATAATTTAATGATTTCGCTTTCAGGTAGCCATACGTTCATGACAGAGCACACCAAATCATAGGTCGAAGTTACGCCGCGCTATAACTTGCTTTATCAAGTAATCAATTCGCAGCTGTGCCGAAGCATGGCGAGCAGTCTCTCTGACTAGAAAAGAGATTCAGGTACAGAAGAGAGATCAGTTTCGCCTATGCATTATTTGGGAAGTGAAGCTCCGCCCAGAAAACCCATCCAAAATCGTAGGGATTTTTTCCACCGTACTGGAGTCCTACTTGCCCATGGTCACCAACTGCGTTTTGGTACTAAGACCCCAGACAAGGCAAAGAGAGATGCAGTTCGAACACAATGGAAATTGTGGGGGAAGGAAAAGTGTGATGGTGTGCTCACAATGGGCACGGTGGTAATCGGAGCACGGGTCGGGTAGGGCCGGAAATGGTGGAAAAATGACCACCCTAAATGGCTCTGATATACGAGAAGTGGAAATTCCCATCCCGGAAGTACAGGGTGGAAACGGCAAGATGGAAAAGCTGGGAGCAAGTGACAGGGTGGGATTACCGGTATTCCGTGACATCAAACCCGGAAATCACGAGTTTTAAAATTTGCTGGTGTCTGTTTCAAGGGTTCCCAGTTAAATACCTCATTTGTAACCTATAGAGTAGTATTTCTTCCAATCTCGGTCACGTACCGTCAGCCAGTACAATCCCGGCATACCACGCGGAGCAATCTATGACATCAGTGCATCGAAACTAATAGAAGACATCAGTCCGACGGTTGCAGTTACTGGGATCACCTAGGGCGGTGCTGCAATGTACACAATGCATACCGGTTCAAAAGTTTGATTAGCGGTTGTATCGATAAGGCCACAGTATGCCTCTGTGTGTTACTAATCGATAAACTATTCAAAATAGTCAGCCGGTAGGGCTGAATTTTGAACACAGTACTTTAACCAACGGCGATTCAAAAATGCTGAATCCCTTTTAAATCCTCACTGGTCCGATTACGCAAGGACAGTCGTAGTATTTCCTTAGTCATATTCCTGTTCAGCAACAGTTATCAGACGAGTTTCATTGCAGAACAATACGCACCGTCGTAACCAAGTAGCTCTAGGTATCACCGCTTCGTGACACGACACCGACCGAGGCTTCCATTTACTGATCGCATCAGAAGCTCCGCTTCCGTACTGGTGCGACGTCGAGTCACTCTGTCCATAAGATCGACATTAGCCTTAAACCATCGTACTGTCTTACATCCTTTTGGCTGGCGGTTCGTGGTCAATTTTCAGGTTTGGTTGGTCTAAGAAACCACCAGGCGCAAATGCGGGAAATGTTAGATGTAGTGCGATGTATTGACACGATCGAACGCGTTGGATGCGATGGGAAATGGTGTAAAGCACTTTTCTGGTCCTGAGGCTGGTAGTGTTGCCTGTGCTTTTTGCTGTAGAGCAGTGCGTCGTGCAGCTGTAAAGACGCATCTGAACTGCGGATCGTACTGCCTGGTCAAACAGTTCGCTATACAACCAGTGATGACTCGGGACTGGCTTACCGTGTCAAGCATCCATTATTCGATTCCTTTTTTTAAGGGTATTCCAGAAATCCGCTTTGATACCCGCCAGTGCGGCGGCCCATCGAAGTTTTTGATTTGTTCGTCTAGAAGAGATTGCGACTGCATTTGAGTGACCCAACAAAATTCTACAGTGACAAACAGCTAATCTTGAAAGGTTTGATTCCATAAGGAGAGTTACAATCTTTCTACGGTCGCGCTTGAGATATATATCGAGTTATGGCGCAAAAACTACTGCACTCCAATACAATGTCCTAGAATCGTCTGGCTTTACAAAATGCACTTCCTGGTTCCGCGTTCGTATTCACCCAATCTACTTCGCGATATCTCCTGAACCCAATGGGAGAATGTTTCATCCGCGGTAACTACACAAAAAAATAGCGCTGTCTGGAGGAAGAGAAAAGTAATTGAGGTATGGACTTCCTGCGTTTGTTTTAGAACGGAACAAAGCTGTGGCTGTGCTTGAAGGTGGAAGTACCACTCAGTACAGATAAGGGCTGACAGAGAGAAAGGGAAGGCTATTTGCTGTGTCATTTTAACGAGATTTTGCAGTTCTCAAAAATCTTCCTCATTCTTCTGCAGAGTGATCAAATACTCTGCCGTTTTAAAGACGGTAGATTGTATATTGTAATGTGATACGTTACGTTGGTCTCATGGTGTTTTGGAGGCGTTTTGTTTCACTTCGTTGAAACTGCCCGACATTAAGGCATTGCTGGCTCAGTTGACGGAAAGAAGTTGCGTTAACTCCCAGATCCCGAATGGACTAACAAAGTAAACAAGTGACTCGAAAAATTAACAGTTTTTGTGTCATTAAATTATCCGCCTCAAGTGTAAAAGCAATCGGTCAATCAAGTGCAGCGGAAACTTTGATATAGGCTATATGGTTTCCCACCCTGGACTGGCTTGCTAGCCTATCCGTGAATCAGAGTTTTGAACAGAGGAGTTACTTGAACCTCTGTCTCAAATTCATCTCTTTTTGTTGCATTCCCAACAAAAATCTCGCTTGTGTGCCAATAATTTCAGTTTTCTTGTGGATAATATACACACTCTTGACCGCACTCTGAGATAGATTCATTTAGAGCCGGATAAACGTGAAGTCCAGAACGTTAAATTAAACTGCTGATGCCTCGCGCCGACCGTACTATCGATCACGTTCAATTCAAACGGCGGATTTTGGTTACTTGAAATTATTGGAATTATTGCGGCAGTTTCCGTAATTTTTAATTTCAGTGAAATTGGTATTGTTATTCACCACCGATCCGGGTATTGGTAAACGTTTAGAATGACCCTCTGGCGTCCCGCTCCGAATATATTGATTCCGTGATATCCAGTACCGGTGGATGTTGTCAGTGCGGAGTGTTCTACTGTATGAATGAGCCGCGGTACGTTGCACGTAGTAAGGCTGAACACCAGTTCAGGAACAGAATTCCAGAACGGCCCGCTGGGTGGTGGTCGCTCGCAGGATGACGCCCTGCAGCTCCTTCGCAGAGCATCACGAGCACACTATGACACTGCACGGCCGTGCGACATGCACCAGCGCACACCCGGTCGTTCAATCAAGCCTAAACTGTGCAATACAAGGGCGGGAAGCGGTATACCCACGAGCGTTTCATGCGCATCTTGGTGACGGTGAATATTCGAATTACAGACATCCTGAATTTCGATTGTCCATTGGGATATCATCTCGTTCTAGAATTCCGATTCAATTCCGATTAACATCGAAACGGCCATGCTGAAATTAATTATTTGAATTGTTCTATCGAAATTCCAAAACTGTCAAATATGGTCATTTTGTTTGTATCACAATAATCGGAACAGTACTGACTATGCCTTCGATCACACGGAAAAAATTAATTCTTATGCCTGGTCGTTCGAAATCTAGTTCATGTTTTTCGATTTCCAAAGAGTGAAATTACTAAATTCAACAAGACCCCTCGCCATGTCAGCTGGTATTGACATCTGGTCAGCTGGTACTTGATTATTTGAGCAAACCAGCATAGTGTAAGTGTTTTGTGATCCGGCTGAAAGCTTGGCATGCAGCATGGTGAATGTATGGCAGACTTCAGACTGCAACTGAAAAATAAGAAGTACATTTCAAACGACTGGACTGTAATTGTGTTTGAGCTGTTTGTAGCTGACATTTTTAATATTGCATAGAACGGAAGCGAAATCTGATTACCTCACCACGATTATTACGCTCATGCGGCGGAGAACCCCTCCGTCTGGAAACGAGAAGCATGATTTTACGGCAGAAATCTATCGTGGAAGTGAAATGATCTTCAGTAAGAAGACTTCGCCTGTCGTTTTCTCCTTCGCGAGAGCTTTATTCTCATCCATCTCAACTAATAATGCTCAGCTCGGGAACCGCTGCTAATATTTCTGCCCCAGCTTATCGCATCGAAGTGATCACTTTGATCTTGTACCATGCTGGAGAAATGGGAAGTTTCTTCCTGTTGGAGCCACCATATCAATCTGCGCTGGAAGACATAAAAAACCTTTATCCCCAGCTTATCATCTCGCAGAACATCGTTACCGATCCGGCATGGATACAGTGCCAAGACCTGATGCCTGCTAGTGACGACTTGCTCGCAAAGTATTATTACTCCCACGAGTCCAGATGGCAAAATGCCAACCTCACCGTTTTCATTACTAACGAAGCAGGTACCTAGCAGGTTTTGTGAAGTAGAATTTTCTACAGATACAGATGTTACCTCTGTTTCTGTTTTTCCTGTTAGACTGCGATGACCATGCAAGTGCCTACTTGGCCACTGCGCTTCGGAAGCTCATCATGAGGTATCAGATCATTTCTTATGTCTTGTCGGATTTTTTCCCGGTGAAGTTCATATACTGTAGTGCTACTAAATTATCGCGCACTGAACCACGTGATGAGTTATCGCTGTCCGGTGTGATCAGATGTTATCAGTTTAGCCTCGCTGGCTGTCACCGGGTATCATTTACTGTTCACGTGGTTGAGTGCGCGATAATTTGGTAGCACTACAGTACTTTTTTCCCCAAAGTGGAAAAAGATTTTCCCTCAGTTGTTTCCTTCCTAATGTAGCCCAAACACGCTTCTTTCACATAAGTTTACAGTGATCAGATCCGTCGTCACTGTGATTCTGGAAAAACAATGTCGTTTACGCCAATTGTTTTGAAAATTTCATCTCTACTTAAAACTCATTTCTCATGTCCAACTTTTTGCAATCAAAAACCCACAAAGTACCGCTAACGCAAGCTCTGACCGCGGGCTCTCAAACGAGATGTCACAAGTTCCGCAGAAAAAATTGGGTGGTACGATAGTCAGGTAGAAGATCGGTACAGACCTTCAAGCGGAATACGGGCTCTTCTGAAATCAAGGAGACACCGATCTAAGTTCGGCTTCGGGTAACAATACCTTAAAGTTTGGGCTGCCTACCGACGCCATTATCGACGGTTTACGGACAGTTGGAATGAAGAAGAGAACTGGGCTTTTCCAATTCGCTGAACTGGCGCAGCGACCATGTGGTTTGTTCGAGTGGGAATATCAAACTTTGTCTTTCAAAATTGAGCGAGCTAAGTCCAAAAAGTTTTTGGAGGTGATCTCACAACAGATGACCTCGGCTTCCAAAGCATGAGCTCAATTCTCTCGTCAGTTGATGAACTCCAGGAATATAAAAGGCGAAGGCTGCGCACGCCACCTTTCACCACCATAGGCACCGGCCACTACCGTTGAAGACCTTAGTCTCCTGACACGATCTTTCAATTCCAAATCTCTCCCATCGCTTTCTACCTGCACCGCTTCTCGATTAAGAAGCAACCCTAGGACTTCGAGCACCACTTTTGCCAGACTGTATTTTGTTACCATTCTACAAAAGCGAGAAGCTACATGGCTGCAAAACCGTCATAACAGGTGACAAGCAGTGTTTATGGATGGCAGAATAATGAATCGTGATTCTTGTCTGTCTACCGCATCTACCAGACATCGGCCAAGTCTCTGGTCATGCTGACTTTGCTTTCTGATACTACCTCGGTTCTTTCCCTTCTCCGACGGTGCGGCTGTGCACCGAAGAAATACGCCGTTTCCGGTTTGGAGCCGTTGACAAGGGCGAAGGCCCATGTTTTAATGCTTCTTGAACTAAGGATGGGCATTCCGCAGGACCTTCTTTCTGGAATGGGATTCGGAGAGGAACTCCTACTTTTCTTATTTTCCTATTTTCCGTTTTCTAGAACGGCTGAACCAAAACTCGGAATTTCAATACTGCAGTTCGGAAGACAAAACACCAGGCGGATGCTCGGCTTAGCCCCGGCAGATAAATCAACAACCCGTTTCCATAATGAAATTCCATGTGGCGCATGCATGTGAACAATTCCGATTCAGAACTGCAGCATTTTAAATCGGGATCGGCCGGAACGAAGCGGAAATCCTATTTTCCAGAAGGAATTGGGAACGAAGCGGAATGCCCATCCTTATCTTGAACCTTTCGAACGGACGTCGTCGGGTGCGCGTACCGCATACGCTTACTGTTACGTCAGTTCGCGAAGTTCAAAAAACATCACAGTACGTTGCTTCGGAAACAATATACGTGGCTGGCCTGACTGTGGGCGTGGACAAAACTGATAGCCACCAGGTGAACGCGGCATGGGTCAACTAAAACTAATTAAATTGTCCAGTTTTGCACCTGCGCACATTTGGGTCAGGTGCGAGTACCTCGGGTGTCTGGTTATATGTCTGCATCATTGCTGATGTGTCAATACAAACTCCAGCTTGCGCCGCGTCATTTCCCGTTACACACATATCTTGACGGGATAGTTCAAGTTTAGGAGCATTTCAAAGGTTCACCGTGCACGTGGTGAATGTCTGGAGAGCCAATCTTTGTTTTACCGCCTAAAAGCGCTGTTGTTCGTCCCTGAAAATACAGGTGGTGCACAGAGTAAATCAAATTACAATTGATAAGTTGCGGTGAACAAAAGTCGATGCCTCGAGACAATAGGTGGAGTAAAGTTGGTGTCACGATACTACGGGGATGAGCAGTGGTGTGCGGAGCACTCTTCAAATTAAAGTTCGGAAAACGTGGGGGTAAATACTTCTTCCGGCTTCATCTGTCCCGGGTTTCTCTGCTTAGCACCATCGTAAGACTTTTGCTTATGCCTTCAAAAATCAAAACGAGTCCGTTGGTCGTTTAGAACTCTATCGAGAACCAGAAATTCCATCAGTGAAATGACAAAAACTTCAAAATTACTGCGGTAGAGACCAACATGTCATAGGGAATGGACTAATAGTATAGTGTACAGAATACATCCCTACGCGTGGTCAGGTGAAATGGGTTAGCCTTGCTTGATACTATAAGACCACGCGATCACGGGCGGGGATGCATTTTTTACACTGTATAAAGTCGATCGGTACTAGTGCAAGGTAAACTTCGCAACTAGGGCGGGCCAATTTTGATGCAGCCCCGTAGGGTATAGCCGGTTTTATTAGGCTGACTTTTTGACTGGCTGTTCAGAACGTGACGTATCAGCACGCCTGACGCCTGTGTAGGGTGATGTACAAGGCCTCGTATGTGATCGTTTGATCGCTCTGACTGATACATGCTCGCAGTGTTTGGACTGGTGCCCGGAAGAGCTTTCCATACTGCCGCAATGTGCTGGCTCACACAGCACTCTGGCAAGCTCTTCCGGGATCATCTCTTTGTGCCACTTGCCTAAGTTGTTGGCAACGTTGTCTGTGCACTGTGCTTGCTGGACAGAAACGTACGCCGTCGTACAACACTCGTTTGATACTGACCCCGTACATGCAATCGTGGCGGGCACGGCGGCGTTTTGAATTATTAAAAGTGGCCATACCGTAGGGGGTTGTGCAAGCAGTAACACTGAACGGTGCTATACTTCACCTGTAAGATGATGTACTGCGCGAACACTGCGAGTATCTATGTACGAGGAGGAAAACCCAACTTTTCTAACTCCCTAAACTGGCGTATACTTGGCTAGCGGACAACTACCTCAGCTGCCGTGAGAAGCTAAGGTCCAAATTATTTCCTAAGCATCCCCCAACACTTTGCTGTATTCTAAGCCAGACAGAACCGGAAATCGGCGGGAGATCATTTGAAAATGCAGTCCGATATTAGGAAGCACGTTTTCTGCAGAGGGGAGAGCGAGCTATGCCACTAAAACACATATGCGCTAGACCAAGTAGAAATGACACGGTTGGGATGGCGTGACCCGGAGTGCCATCGCAGTTTTCACCTGACTTCTATTGAAAAACGGAACAGCTAAAACTTTGCTAACTTCCGAGCGAAAACTCATTGCTTGCAGCTTTGACAAAATTATTGTACCTGAGTCTCTCGCTGGGACGACCGTCTTTTTGCTGCCATCCAGTCTACCAAAAACCCACTTTATTTGATCGTGGATTTGCGAGATGTCCTGCAGCATGTCCAGCGAGTTTTCTCCGCAACTTCTAAAAGTTATCTTTATGTTGTTGCTCATCCAGCGTCGAGCGGTCGACTGCGGGACACGGTAACTCGTTAGTGGAAACTAGTCGCTCATATCTTGGCTGACAATGGTAAGGTTGTCCAGGTGTTAAACTGTAGCATGAAAGTAGAACTTACTGCCACGTGCAGAACCTTGCCCGGGAAATGTGGAAGAGCAGCCTTGTGCTGGCTTTAATGACAGTATCCCATCCTGCATTAACAGAACTAGGAATGAGCTTCTGGCTACATTCTGAAACTGGAAGAAACGGAATCTATCCACGCTACGGTGAGATATGGCGATAACCATGACTGTTCTCAAGACATGCAGAAACTTTGTCCCGAGCTCGTCAATCATTCAATCAAGGCCTAAAGTAAATCGCAAGCGCTGACTGCCTAAAACTTTGGTGACTTTGGTCAGTCGCCAGCTGAATTTAGTCTGGCGCCGCACTGGGCAGCGCCACCTGTAGAATTTGACTTAGCAAAGTATTCCCGTTAGAAAAGTTAGGTTTTCCTCCTCGTACCTGTTGATCTAATTTAAGAATGAAAATCTGAAGCTGATTACGGTTCGCTGAACTGTTCCGCGTTTACACGAACTCAATACTTTCATCTTACTCCGCTCCAGCACGCACTTTGTGGTTGACATCGACAATAAAAGCAAATGGCCGACGCTCGTGGAAACTGGTGGAGGAGGGAGGTCGACCACTGGGTGGACTGTTAAGATGCTCAGTGGTCTGTTCCGTTACCACAACTGGACAACCATTGCCATGGTGTGCGAGGCCAGACGTAATCCGGGATTCTTCGCAAAGTGCCAGACGGTTCGAAGCGAACTGGGCAATGCAATGCACGTAAACGTTACAGTCATGAATGTTGACGAATCCCCATCGGAAACGAATTACACCTTTGTGATGCAGGAGTTAAATCGGCAAACCAGAGGTCAGTATTTTGGTCGTCTCAGAATGGGTTTTCCGATCTCATTATCGTTTTTCATCTCTCTTACTGTAGTTATACTGTATTACCTTTTCGGTGTGACCCTGCGGAAACTTATGGTACGGTGTACCTCTTCGTCCTACACAACCACATTTCTATCATGTAGCATCTTTGAGTTACAGTTAGCCGCCAAACATGCCAATATGACGCAGGGGGACCACGTAAGACCAGTCTCGAGACCCTTGGTGTAGGGAGTCCAGAAACATGGTGCATCACTCAGTTCTTGTCCAACATAGGTTCACATTTGCAACGTTCCACAAAGGAATCCTGCTTTTGGTAACTATCACTGGAGGTACGGCGACCCGTCGGACGAGGTAGGCAGATCCAGTCCAGAAAACAAGACGTGCACACTAGCACGAGTATTGTTTGCTTGACCGTGCCTATTAATTTGGTTTCGTGATAGGTAGCCAAAGAAGCTTATTCCGTTCTTCTGTACACGGAAAAGGACATGAGCGATGATTTTCCGCCGCCAGGAACAGACAGTTATCAGCTGAGAGAAGGGTGGCGGAACGCTTCCGCTGTAAAGTTTAATACAACCTATACGTCAGATACATCGGTAATGTCTGTTTAGTCTGACAGTCGGAGATCGTTTACCTACCGGAAAACTCTGACACGAGAATTTGATGTACAGAATTTCCACTTGACCGCAGCATATGCCATGCTCATGATAACCGCGCAAGTAAGATCAGAAGCTTTTTAGGCGCTTCACAGACCTACTCAATCTGTTTTAGCACACTGTCCGAAAACAACAGGTGGCCACCGAGTTCTTGCAAACCAACCAATCAAGCTTGATGTCAGACGGCGCCAATCTTGCCCGAAAGATGTATGGCCGCAGTTTCGACCTTCGCACTGGAAAATTCAGTTTTAACCAGTTCGGGTCGTCAATGGGTTTGAACTACGTCCTGCAGCAGCTCGACCAAAGTTCTGGGGGAAAATCATTGGTGCTTCAGTCACTACAGAATGATAATTACCACATTCAATCTCGCGAGTTTATTCTAAGTCTGTTTTGCGCAGCTACTAGCGAAACTTCAAGTGGAGCCATTCGACCTCCGAGAAGTAAACTGCGTCCGATGGCCAGGGGCGGTGTGGCCTGTACCAAACCGTCCAGCATGTGGCTACGATGGAAAGGACCTGGCTTGTATAGCTATAAGTACGTCGCGGAGGATCATTCGTTGCCGTTCGCGACGCTGTTTTAACGTTACTGTCCTTCCCGCAGGGAACCACGATCGTACTGGCATAGCCGCAGGTGCTGGAGTTGGAATCGTAGTCTTCGGAGCATGCGTGGCTGTCGTCTTGATCCATTTTCAGAAGTAATTGTTTCAGCATCTTGAGATTTTGCTTTAGCGTGAGGGTTGCAAGCTCAAAACTACTGTTAGGATCCCGTGTGAAACTGCACGATTCAGTCGCGCACTGCTGTATGAAAGCACAGCGACTAAATAGCTAATCGGGTGGAGTACTTCGTTTTTTGGGTGAATTTTAAGCCAATGCGGTCGTACGCTCTGAGAAAGCTCAGGCTAAACAGAAAACGGATGGACGGCGGAGCCTTATTAATACAGCTGTAGACTTTCCCTACTTGAATCAACCGAGCCTGGCTTGATTCAGCACTTTTGTTTTGAGCAAGTGGCCATCTTGAATTTGATTCTCTGGAACTCTCCATTTTCCTGGAGAATTTGATCCGTTTCTTGATCAGCTTTTGTAAGCTGAGCTTTTTGTATCACAACGTGTCACTACTGCTGTGGAGTCAAAAATGATATTTTACGGACGCACAAGACGAGTGGATCGGAGGGATGGCGTTTACCTACCACTGGGGCGATATCGTTCGCTCCCGTCGTTTCACGTCTTTTCGCCCGAACTCGAACTCGTCGGTCTCAGGGTAAGAATCCTGCTTTCTTCAAGCCTAAACCTCAGAATATGCTAACATGAGCCTAAGGATTCGCGTACTGTGCCGTTTCTGGTCGTGCGGAGGCTTTCTGACGTTGACTATGCTGACCGTTGATTGATTGCTTTTATTCTGACGGTATTTTTTCTTCCTGCAGTACGACAGCTGATGCCATTCGTTTCTCGGAACGGACAAGGATTCCAATAAACACCAGCAAACAGTGTCGAGCACAACAGAGCGAGCTCGCGGTTCCACAAGTAAGCAGATTGATACGGTACGTCAGTCGGATTCTGGTTTTTCTTTCAAATATTTGCTGCGGCACATTCAGCTGCTTGACGGCTAATTTTTGGTTGTTCACAGGCACATCTGACTCGCAACCGGAAAGGAACACTTCTTTTTTTCTAATCCATATACTGTTCCCTTGTTCGTTCTTCTAACACCGCATGCCCACTGACGGCCTTTTCGAGCTCGATATGAGTGTAGCAGATCACTGTAGAAAGTTTAGGATTATCTTATGTGCATGGCACATTCTGATCTTTGCGTTTTATCCTCCGCTGCGTTTCCATACAGTTTTCAGCTTGTCGTGGTTTGGTTTTTTACGGAGTTTTTCCACACTTTTGGACTTATTTGGTCGAGATAAAAATGCCACCAGAAATCATGTTTTCGTCTCTACTTCAGCTAGGAAAAAAAGCAAAATCTGTGTCTAAATTACGCGTATCTTTTAGCTCGAATGAACAGCCAATTCAGAGCTTTCCTGATACAGAATAGACACTAATCCGTGTTCCAAAACTGCCTTTGTTCGGACAAAGACAAAGCTCTTCCTGAAAGAATGAAAACAGCGTTTTCTGTGTTTCTATCCTCCGAATTGTTAGCCCATCTGATGTTAAGAAACAGGCTTTTTTAGATCCGGGCGATAAACCTGGGAACGAATAAATCTGAACCAAGCGGTGCTCTTTTTTAGGAAGATCTTGGATGGCGAAAGGTGGTGGGTGATTGCTGAAAGTCACGTGGGTTTTGCAGAAAGAAGACTTTCCTTGCTGAATTCGAGAAACCCGGAGACCGAAGCTACTTATGCGCAAGTCCGCAGCTCTCAAGCATTCCGCAAAGACGGAAAGTGTACCTGATGACGTTTTTGCCGCTGTTTTTATTGTATGGCTTGTCAAAAGTTTTTCCACTGCGCGAGGTTTTCATTGGAATATGAGAGCTGTAATGCTGTATACTTACATACTGTAGCATCGATCGTACGATCGGCATCCACTTTGTTACTGGATTTTTGTGACCGATGTATTCTACCTCTTTCGGAAATTGAGAATTCCAGAAGATGCCTTGAGTAATACCTAAATTGATCTCGCGCCAAGCTTTCAGCGCGAACTTTTGAATTGCCTGTTTAAATCAATGGGGCACTTGACTTTTCGCGTACCGGCATCGCCTCTTTGTTACTAATTCGTGCCCTCGTAACCAGTTAAAAATCACCACAGAAAATCATCCTACCCCACCATATGCTGCATTCATTGCCGGGAGTGTGTCGCCTGTAAATTGACTAAGCTGACAAGTTGGGGTGCATAAATTGCGAGAAAAAAACGCAGCTGATTGTTACAAATTTGACATTTCACTTCCCAACTGGTGAGTGCATAAGGTCGTACGGTTGGCTGTAATCCGATTGCCTCTGCAAACTCTGATTCCCCTTACCCGAAAACCATCTCTGCTAGTGGGTATCCCACATTAAGCTTGGGTACTTGGTTTGTCACTAGCGCAGGAATACACTTGAAACTCCGATTATCCACCTCTTGCCAGCACTACGTACATTGATTACCTTCTTGTGCAGACTGCGATGGTATGCCAGAGCTCATTTGGCTACCGCTCTCCGCAAGCTCTTCATGAGGTAATGTACGAAACGAAAACAGCGAACTCAGCGTCAGATTTCACGAAGTACCAGGCCGTTTTGAGTGCGTCTCGGTTCCTTAAATAGGGGAAACCTCGTGGAATCTAATCGCACTGTTGCAGAAGCAGAGGACAATACAGAAAGTCTCTTACAGGAAGAAACGTTTTTCCAATGTTAAAAAACCTGTGTGAAAATTTTTGAGCGATCTGCCAGGGGCGTGCGTGTCGCTTTTCATTAGGCTATCGTAGGTAAAGCAATAACGTGTCGCCACCGCGCGTCCTACAAGCTGACTACTTCGCCATGCGATTTCGCCCTGACAAATTTGCTATGTTCACCTGGCAGTGTTTTTTACTGCCCTTGTATTGCCGTTCGGTTTGAGCAAGACACCAAGCTTCCTTTTAGCACTTCCTCTGTCTTTGACATTGACAACAAGAATAAATGCCTACCCGGTTAGAAACTGGGGCGTTGGGAAAGTCGACCATCGCTTGGACGACAAAGCTGTTCGCTGGGTTCTTTCGGTATTGCAAGTGGACGACAATCGCAGTGGTATGTGAGGCCAAGCGTAATCAAGTTGTTCTCATGGCATGCGAAACTATGCATAAAGGTTCGAGTTCCAACATAACCATTATTCGGGTTGACGGATTTTCATCTGAGACGAACTTTACGTTTGTGATAGAAGAGCTGAATCGGCAGACAAGAGGTAAAACCTTACATTCCCTTCCAAGAAGTTTTGTGGCTTGTGTGAATAATTACGTCGTGGACAGGCGGCTTTCTTTCAGCTATTCTTTATTACGTGTTCGATGAAAACTCTCCGAAAACTGTCCGAAAACTCTTGGTAAGGTAGCACGATCTCACAGCCCATTTTATTTCTTTGATCATTCTCCGGCTTTGTTTTTCAGCTCGCCGCAAGAACCGCCAACATGACGCAAGAGGAACACGTAAGGGGAACGCCATTAATATAGATATCATGTCAGGCTATCGAATCAGCGTACAAGACTTATTTGTAAGTGCAGGTCCATGTGGTCAATATTGTGCTTCGACATCCGGTCAGGGGCAGCTACAACTGGAGGTACGGCGATTCATCTGAGGAAGTACCGTTTGTGTTTTAGTGCATCCCCCATTGCCAAATGACACAAACCGAAAAAGTTGGGGGGGGGGGGGTAGTTTGTTCTAAGCTGAGAAAGAAGCTAACTGCTCTCTTATACTTATGGAGTAAGATACATCTGAAAATTTCTCACTTTCGGGTAGAGTCAAATACATCCTACGAGAAAGATGGACTATAAGATGGTGTAACGCATCCCGGGAAAAATTCAACACCACTTACACACCAGACATCGTGGGAAGTGTTCTCAAACGTCTGCTACATTATTATCATTTTTCGGTAACGACAGCATGTTTCCACCGTAGAACTTCCATTTGACGGCGGCCTACGCTATGTTGATGATTACCGCTTACGTGACCTGAATCTTTGCAAACTCAACGTCTGTTGTAATTGACAATACAACATCCGTCAGGCTGTTGTTTGAGAACTTGTAGGTTATTAGCGAGTTTCTTGAATCCAACCAGTCGAGCATGCTAAGTGACGGATGTAATCTTGCTCGCAAATTGTACAAATGGGCGTTTGAACGGCTCACCAGGAAGTTCGGGTTCGACCAGTTCGATTCGGTGCTGTTGTCCAACTTTCAAATTTTCTGTTCGCAGTATAGCCGGACTGGTCATTTATCGGTGATCGTTCGTTCAAAGATTCGTTAGAGGAGTTAGCGCAAAGTTTGATAAACGCAGCATATGCATATATATCTTGCAGAAAAAGGATGGAACACATGCATAAGCAATCACTCCACGACTCTGGGTCCCGAGTACTGCAGGTCAGCTATATAGATGGCCTTTAGAGCAGACGCCATAGCCCCCAAGGTGTGCTGATTTTAGTCTGCTTCCATCTAGTTTCCACCTACTATCCGACTATATTCCGACCGAAACACTGTTTCATAATCAGACCTGTTATGCATACGATTCTAGTATGCTGCGAACTTTCTGACCTTTTTTTCAATAGGGTAAAATGCTTTTAATCTGATCTCCTGTAGACTCGTACGTTCGTGTATCAGTTACCAGAAAGCTTAAGCGACACTCGGCAGCGTTTTTGTTCCACAGCTGGTTTCACTGACGGGTAAAGTGATGGAAAAAAAGTCTTTAGACTTGGTTGTTGGTAAAATAGGCCGCGTTAGAAGGAATGTTGGTATGGTATGACGGTTATCTGGCAATATGGTCAAAGCGCCAGTGAAGGCCCTGAAAGATGCATAGCCCACCGGACTTTTCGTGGGCCAAGATATGATAAGGACAATTTGTCTCGATACACCGTATACCAACACTTACTCATATTCTACCCTGAAGCTTGCTGTCACTTCATTATTCGCCAATGAAACCGTCTGCAGCCTTGAAAAACTGTTAGTTGTCAGGAAAGCTTTGCAGATATTGTTGCTTCAAGTTCCAACACAGCTGGCATGCCTTTGAAGGCTTATTCCTATAAGCTGTCTACCATTGGCTGGCACTGATCCGATTTGATAGCGCATGCGAGAAGGTGCGCCCATTTATAGAGCCCCCTAAAGTTTACCCGACAGAAATCCTGCCACCCGACTCGACAAAATTTGCCTACCCGTTAAGCCTTCAAGCTGCACCACTGTCCCATCACTGGATGATATTGTAGTCAGTTTACGCTCCGAACTTTATCGTCGGATCCTATTTGTTCGGCCATGGGATGAATAGGAAGCTTGCGTTCCACAGTTTTCTCGCGAACCATGTAGCGATCGATGCACCGGTACCATATCCATCTGAATGCTTTTGAATTCGAAACTACGGATGTAATCCTCCTTCCTCGCACCCAAAATGGTTTCGAATAGTATTTCGTACCTTATGACTTAACGAGCTGCCAGCCCGTTCCATCCCGTTTTGCACAGAAAGGTTTCAGGTGGAAGCTCTCAGCGATTTGTCCGGTGGAGACTCAGGTGCTCCCGCAGATGGCGCCTTTGTCGGACAGCGAGGAATAGGAATTTACTGTATTGCTACTCATTTAACCACGGCATGAATCACCTCTGACCATCTTAATCAGCTGGTGACAGTGCAGCGTGTCTGAGCCCCCAATCGGGCATTACTACTGTTCAAGTGGTCTGGTGGGCGTTAAGTCAAACTGGTAGCACCAGCGGCGCCCAGCGCAATATATATTTCTCGGTAAGGACAGCTGATCGTATAAGTATGATCTGCCGATGACGACATGTTTCGGGTCCAGGCAAAGTACGATAGCGAATGACATAACGTAAGCCGGATTGACTGAGTTTCGACTTCGAATCAGCTCAATCAGCCAAACGTCGGAATGACTCTTGCGTCATCGGCCTAGCCGAACCTCAACGGTTTGGCTCATTGTCACACATTTGGATTATATCTGTCTTTACCGAGAAACCATGGGTAGCACTACACTATTTGTCAAGCTGGCGGGTGCCCATATGCCGTAATTCTTTCACGCAGTCTCGGCATTTCTCCGTCAGATCAGGTGCTCAGGTTGGATTTTCGATTTTCTTGGTCCATGGTGGTTGGTTGTGATGTCACAGCGCACATTTGAAAGAAGTACTGTATGCGGAGTTCGTCGAGTCGAATGTGCGCGAACGCTGAAGATTCATCAGGTGTGAGTCAGAGATCTCCATGTCAGCGACGGACGATGGGGAACTTGCATGGTGGTGAATACTACGCTACATATCGCATGTATCTTCCAACTTGTTGTCTCGAGCGCTTCATCATCATGAGTCTACTGGCTCCTCCTTCACCGCGTACCGGAATACTCTTACACTGAAGCATACCAGTCTTTGTGAGAACCTAGCCACTGTGTTAACCATAGTATTTGAAACAGCAGTGAAGCGCGAGCAAGTGGCTGCAAAAGCTTTGTAAACTTTACGAACGCTAAATGTTGACGAGTGTCTCTTTGTCTTTGCTGCTTATACGTTGACCCACGCTCAACTTCTGCATAATTTCCAATTCAACAGTTTCTTTTACTTCCGGATTCCCTGTCGAGCCTACCGCTTCGCTTGTTCATCGCCCAGTTTCCCTTTTCCTTCTTGAACAATGGCGGGATGGCAAAGTTATATCGGTAAGCCAAGTTGTTTTTGAGCACAAAGACTCGTGTTTGTTTAGCGTCTACCGGCAAACTTGTTGAAGTGCGAGCGTTGGACCGTAACCACTACAGCGCGATTTCGAACTATGACTGACTGTTTCTGTGCGGAAAAGCGGTTTTTCTTTAAAAACTACCATCCTTAAATACAGAGCCAGAATGAACATGTTTGCTTCTGATTCAAAGTACGGTGTGACTCGATCAATTCAAATTCAAACCCTTCAAAATTTTAACAAATTCTTAACAAACATTCTCGATGGAATTTGTGTGGATCTGGATTGTGACCGTTTTGGTCTGCTAAACTTGAGGTGTTTTCCGTTGCAGATGTACACTTGGTGGGTACGGGACAAGTACGGAAAGCAGCGATCTGCGGCATGGACGGGACAGTATGGGCCAAATCCGGCAACTTTAACGTAAGCGACTTCTGGGATATTTCCGGAAGCAAACTAAGCTTCTTCTTCGTCATATTGCTTGTTTTTCTTGTTCTTGTGAGGGATGCGCAAGCGTGTGCGGTTGCGACCCACAGCTGAGTCAGCGGGATGACGTAACGCGCATCACTCTCTCTGTGTACCATAGTGTTAACTCTGCGCGTGTTTGTGTAGGTTACACCGGCAGAAGTCAAGAAGCTAGTCGCTGCCTTCACTTCACCAGATGCGCTCTACCAGAGCGGACTCCATTTGGAGGGAACTAAATATATCACAACCGCCGTCGAAGACTACCGTATACGGGGCAAGCTCGGCTCAGCCGGCGTCCATATCGTCAAAACTAACCAAGGTACTTGAACCAGAACCGACCAAGTACTTTCTCCATTCAAAATCTGCAACTTATAAAAAATGCATATGTTCTCATTTTTCTAGATATATTAGAAAAGAATTTGAGGCCTCGGCAGATGAGCAGGACAAGTTTTTTATCTCAAGTGGCGCAAGTTCTCATCGTTGCTAGCTAAGAGCATGGGCCACTTGGAAGCACGACAGATCATTCCTAAATTCAATTTTGATAGCTAGGAGCGTGCGCCACTTGCGAAAACGATGTGGCTCGAATTATTTTGCCCATGTTCTTTTCTTTGAGTACCAGAGAAACCAGCAGGGATATAATCAATTGACTTGGTCAAGTATAGTTCAAGAGTAACTGGTGGAAATGAAACTCAATGTAGAGGTTGCTTCTCGTCCTGTCAAGGTTGTATACCGTGCATGACCAACGTCAGCATATCATATTTCATCACTTGTATTGTTGCAGCTGTGATCATATGTTACTACGACGAGGCCATCCAGCCTGGAAATTGTGCCGCCGTTTGCGAGAAGCTTGCCGATTATTTGAAAGGCACTGGATACTAAGTGTTCCCTCCACCGACATCCAATGTCTCAACTTTGAAAGAAGAAGCAAACTTCAGTGATCTGATGGGGAAGCTCCAAGTCAACGTCCGCCACTTCCTAATTGGGAGAACGACGAGCTCAAAGATGTGTTCGATGATTAATGCATGTGCAGCTCTTGAGGCTGCCACAAATAGCTGATACAGACTGGCTTCCTTGTTTTTTTTACTCTGTATCACTTTACTAGTCAATAACTTTCTTTCTGTGCATAACAAGTACCTCCATGTACAGACACGTCTTACGTACGGTCTCTGCAGGACTCCATTCTCATTATCCTCAGTTTCCCAAACGAAGTCCAGCAAATCATACGCGAGCAGACATCTCGGACCGTAAAGCTGGTGTTCCAATGACGTTTGTCACTAATGAGTTGGTAGCCGGCTGGTGGCTGATTATTTACGGAAAAGGATGCTGACTGTGAGCGCCAAAGCTTTTTCAGCTTTGACGAGGACCCTTCTGCACCGGAACTGGTCATTAACCTCTACGCTGCAAAAATTCTGCCGTTGGCAGCCAATGTTGGCGGCATTGCGTCCGCCTACAGGTGGCGTCGCTGTCGGGCCAGCACACAGTTGGCGCTGCCGTAAAGGGCGACAGTGGACACGGGGTAGTCACAGTGATGCAGCTCAAAGGCTCGAGGTTCGGAATTTTTCGGAACAGGTGGTAAAACTCTGATTGGGCCGTGTTCACGGGGCCCGAAACTTGAGTGGATAAGGCTCGGCAGAACGAAAATAAGGACTTTCGTCGTTCTTCGCCGTGGCGAAAGCAGTTTTGATCAATCAATCTGCCGAACGCGCAATGCGTTTATCGGCGCGAGCGGCGTACATTTCTGCCCTCGTTTCGCCGAGCCTTCTCTACTCTTGGGCGAATCATTTGATCCAGTCAGTGCGACTGGGTCGCGCATAAATTGCAGTCACAAGTGGCGAAACGCATGTCAGCTGTACGGCAAGTCAAAGCCTAAGTTGCGGAAAACCAGTTTGTCAGCTCGTACTGTTTTGTGTGTCTATTCGTTCGGTGCTGAAGATCGCGATACATTTACGATGGCTCCTCCGCGTCATCATAAATGGGAGGAGAGTGCCTCTATTGCAATCGTATTGTTATCGTATGACGATACTTTGCCCAAGTATCGTCATGAGCTTTGGATGCTCATCGGTTCTCTTCCAGACCACCCACATGGTCAAACTTTATATCACAATGTAGAAAAATCATTCCTCTTCTATTTGATACCTTCCTGGAACGACTAAACTGCCTGAGCCACTCAAAATTAAATTCAGCAGGAGCGAAGCCTATCGTTTCAGAGTCGTTTCGGGATCGTAGCCAAAGCACTTTGCGATTGCGAAGACGATGCAAATTCTATCGCGATCGTATCGTAATCGTGATCGTCAGTGCAGGACGAATACTCACTATTATGATGACGATTACCACAGCAGTAAAATGCGCCATAAACGAATGAAATAGTCGGAAAAAGTTTTAGTTTAGGGCGTTTTGAAGGAATGTGGGCTCGGTAACAAAACAACGGTCGTGGGAACACCAATGGAAAGCCAGCAAAGCACTTATTGTAATACTTCATGAAGTTCGCGAAGTACGTAACCCCACGCGCGAAACACCCCTTTGGGGATTGGTAAGGCAAAATTTTCGGACTGGGGCTCAACTGAACGCGTGTGATGACGTGCTTCGCGAAGTTCATGAAGCGTTACAGTAATAAAATACGTCTTGCGACGCAAAAGTTAGTTTGCAGAAAAGTTATTCAATCAGAAGGTTAGTCAATCGGAAAGTTGGTCAAAACGAAAAACTAGTCCAAAGGCGTTTGGATGCACCATTCCTTCAGAGCGCCTTGAACTAAACTTTATCGACTATTTCACATTTTGCTGCTTTGGTATTCGTCATCATAATGGTTTTGGGATACAAAACAGTGCCAGCTGACATAATGGTTATCCACAACTTAAGCCTTAACTTGTCGTGCAGCTGACATGCGTTTCGCCACTTGTGACCGCAATTTATGCGCAATTCGGTCGCACTGAGTCTATCAAATGGCCCGCTCAAGAAGCGTGTCCAAGCTTCGGGCCTCCTAAACATGGCCCCAACGCAAACAGAGACTTAAGACTAGCTCCGAAAACTTTTCCGGTCGGAATTCGGCTTGTTAGAATCCCGTTTTCCACAGCGGAAGTCCCAGTTTTTGCGCCAGTCGGTCGAGTTTCGGTGTCAGTTTTGTTTACTGCATAGAAGCACGGCAAAAACACTCGACAAAATTGATCTCCAAGTGGCGTACGTTATTAGTGTAACTGGGTAGCCACTTGAAAACGATCTTGCTGAGCTTGTCAAACGGGACCAAACCGAGCTTCCAAACCAGGTTTGTTGCTTCTTGAACTGCCGTATTGGAATTCCGGAAAAGCGGAAAATAGGAACGGAACGGAATTTTACCACAGACACCGTGACATGACGCCAAAGGCAAGTCAGTTATCAAGATTTTTCGTTGAACCATCATCAGTCGATTTGTGGATTGATCTGAAAGAAATTCACATGATCCGAGAGAAGAAACATCGATCTCTGTAATCGTACCAAAACCAAATCGGATGAATGAGAGTGAAAATGCGAACTTTTTGCTGAGATGTGCGGTGATCGGTCACTTATGGGCCTCAGTGTACATGCACGTTGGGAAATTATGAGACACTAAAAATTACGGAACAGGCGGGAAGGACGGAGAAATGGAAATTCGACCATAGACAAGTGTCGAAAAGTGTCTTATTATAAATCGGTCGCGTAAGTTCGTGCTTCCGTACCTCCGTAGCGAAAAGGCATGTCTCACAATTTTCCTTCGCATGTGTACTAACAGAGCGCCGTACGATTAACACCTGCAGCACCATGTGTTTCGTGTCAGTATTGAACCATAGAACTGACACGATCTCAGTGTTTTTGACTCGTTCAAATCTATGGGCGGTACTCCAGTTAGCCAATAACGGCTTTCCGTTTAATTGACGTAGAACGGGGTGGACCCAACATGCGCCGCTTTATCGGTTAACCCTGCCTGTGTCCTCGACAGTTTAGAATTTTTCAAGTGGTCAGCAGAGTTGGCTGAACAACCCTGGTCACGGCATGTAAGAGCGGAGCTATCCCTCCACCCTTGTATTTATTTCTGGAGAGATCCACCATCTGACTAAAGTCATAGAGAATTCGGACATTTAATCCACGAAACCACCACTGGTCAGACTTCCTGTCTTCAAAAGTTTTGTTTTAACCTGACAGCGTTCCTTTCAAGTTCACCGCATAGGCGAGGAATTTTTTCGGGCAAAGCAAAAAAACGCGGAATGGTTCGTGAAGAAACAATGGTTTGATGGAGAGTGTGGTTTTGGGATCGTTTCGATCCCATGGTGTTGCAGGTGTTAACTGCTGTTTTCCACCAATAGTGGCGCAAAGCCCGGACTGAGCGTGAACCCAGCATCGAATGTATGTTGAACCACCATTGGCAATTTTATTATTGGCCGTAGGTTCTCTTCATGCTGAATCATGCAGCACCATAACCCGGGGAATCCTTAAACCACGATCTTTCGGTGGATTGCTTGTACTGATGTGACCTGGACACCTACTGACTGCATGGAGACGTCCGATCTCAAACACGCTCAGCGTGTCTAATAACTAGGATATTGATGTGCTGTTCGCGTGCTTGTTATGGAGGCCGGTTTCGCAGACTTAATTGGAAGGTGTGGCAGACGGCATGGTATCGTCAGTCGGCAGTTCCAGAGTACCACGTACCAGCTCTTGAGATCAAGGTCAATGCTATTTTGACAACTAAAACACCGCTCTGTTGGTAGCTCCTACCTCTGGTCCAGATACTGCGGCTTATCTTGTCACTGACTGGGATGATACTGGACGCGTACGACGATGCATATCTTTGGTTTTGCTCAGAACCGTGGTTTTAGTACGATTCCAGTTTTAGTCTTCTTGCTATGGCGAGTTTCACAAGCACACAGCTTCGAGCCAGCCATTTTGGTAATCAACATTGTCACTGCCGGGTTCCACAGCTCAAAATTCCTTTCATCTTTAACTTACAACCTTCCAGCACTGCAATTAGCAGTCTCCGATATGCAAACCAAATACGGGAAAAGATTCCAGTTGAACCATATCGTTCTCGCAGACCTTTTGTCGACCGACTGTTTCCAGTACGCGGACACAACCAGCCTCGTCATGTCCAAATGGTACTATACGGAGCAGCAGCCAGCTGATTTGACGGCAGTCATTGGTCCTCGTAAGTATCGAGTTCCTTGTATTTGCCTGTGCCTAGTATCTACAGTAAAATCAGAAACAACATATTCCAGAGGTTGATACTAGCCTTGTTTAGTTTAGTAAGTCGGATTAGCACAGTGGTCAGCCAATCAGATCAGGTGATGGAGGCGGACCTGAACGCACTGAACCCACTATGCTATGCAAATTCCCGATCGGTGCTTAGCGCGTACAGCCCACTAAGCCCTGTTTAGTAAAAAGTGGTTAGTGGCCTACTCATGTTCCACCGTGGGCATTGACTACTATGTAGCAGCCATGAGGCTACTTGAATCCGTAAACTTTGCCTGTCGTCTGCTTTACGGCATCTTTTGAGTTTTTCCAACTGGCAAGTTTCGAGTTTCTACCTCACAGTCCCAGTCTCACTGGAAAATTTCTTTTTGCTTGTTGTCACGATCGTTTTATCGACCCGGCCATAGTAGACAACTCGTGCATTAAACACAGAACCATAGCTGACTAGAAAATCAGCACGGAATTCAACGCCGCGTTGCAAGATTCGTGGCTAGCAGCTTTGGACACGGTTCGCAAGCAGAATTCGGAAGACAAAAGCGCTTTTCTTTCCGATGTACAATATAGCGTCAAGACTACAGCTGTGACTGCAGTTTTCAAAATACTTCAGTCTGTGATTAAAACTACAGTTAAACCTACCGTCGTTGTCAGCTTACTGGACGTGCTCGCAGAGCTACATTTGACGGTGCCTTTAACTGTGGCTTTGTAAGAAATGCTCGTCTATACGACTGTAGGTTTAACTGTAGCGTTGGCCATTTTCTTTATTTGCTATGAACTGTAGCTTTTTTTCCGCAGTCTTCTAGTGGTTCGACTTCACACACTCTGACTTTAACTGTAGCTTTGTGTACAGAGCTTTAACTGTCTCTTCAGCTGCTGTTTCGCGCCTGCTTTTGTACGTACGTTGCACTACGCTAATCCGAGCCTGGCATAACGGGTCGCAACCTCTGCGTGTTTAGTGTAGCTGGTGGGCGGAGTCTGATTGCTGTGCTGATTCAAAACAGTAAACTAAACCACGCAAGTATCAACCTCTCTATTATCAAAACACTCTGTGTTGCAGAATGTTTCGAAGCTGGACTACTTAACCAGCTCGCTAGTGGTTGGAACATTCCTTTCATCTCCACGTAGGTCCTTAGTTGTACAGGAAAGCCTATTCCTGGGCGATTCACGTGATTGTCCCTTGGGACCATAGCGCTATCCGCATGTCTTGGTAAAGGATATCCGCAATGGGCGCATCCCAGAAACGTTGCAGGAAAACAAGCCTTTCTCCAGCGCCAATACCTGCTGTAGTAGGCTCGGCGAAGCGAAAATGAGCCGTTTTAGCTGTTCTTAGCCGTTCTTAGCCGCGGCTAAAAGTAATTTAGCCACGTCTAAAATGTGTTGTGCGTTCGGTCGATTTATTGATGTCAAGTCGGCTAAAAAAGTTTTAGCCGCTGCTAAAAATGGCTAACGAGTTCGTTTAGCTCAGCCGAGCCTTCTGCCATACCTGCTTCTCATTAAACATTCGAGATCGAACAAGAAAAAATTGCAATACCATATCCTATCGTATGAGAAACGGTGAAGTTTCAGTATTCACAGAGGGAGACGTGCATTCAATATCTTTGCCATCTACCAAGGGGATTATGCCTGTCCCGATCATTGGATTGCTAAACCGTTCCGGCAAAACGATAGACGAGTCTCCTCTATCATCTGAGCTAGGTAGCTAAATCCCCCGACGATCCTGGAAGAAACTAAAGGACATGGAAGCGACGTAAGAAACCAACACTGATGACGCAGTAACGTAATCTTTTCTTCGATCTACATCAGACTCAATGGTCAAACTATCAGCCAAAAAATTGGTTCAGGCAGATAGATCGTACAAAAATGACTGCAGCAACATATACCGCGTCTTTCTAATTTTTCGAGTGCTGTATGCAGCTGTCAGAAGAAGCAAACACTGCCTTTGACCGTCTCCTTGAATTCCTTTTCAGCTTGGCTTGGAAAATCGTTCATACGGTAATGCAGCTATAATACCATTTAAGGAGCTCGCTAACGTCCAGCGGGTTGACAGGATCCATTTCAAAGATGCACAGGAATCAGCGAGCAAACGAGAGAAGATCGGAAAATAAACCCGGAAAAGTGCACGAGCAGGTAGGACAAACTCAATTAAAACCCGAAGCAACCATCGAACAATCAACTCTTGATTGTTCGTTTCTCCGCCTATGCAGAGCCCTAATTTTGACGTCACTTCCGAGTCCTGTTGTTTCTCCCAGGATCATCGGGGGACGGGGTGATTTAGCTACCTAGCTCAGATGAAAGAAGAGACTCTCGTCTCTCGTTTCGCCGAGGCAGTTTAGCAGTCTAGAGGTCAGGACAGGTATAATCCCCTTGTGAGAACTTCTTCCTCTAGAGTGCAGGCGGACCGCCTAATTCGAAACCGACAGCTTTCTCCGACATGGCTTTCGTCTTCAACCGTGGCTGAATTGCAATACACCCGACTATACACACTGTTAGTTGATTACTTCAACTGGACGACCATCTTTTCGGTGACAGACAATACATCACTGCCGGCTTTTATTGCGTTTGCGTTGGAAGCGAAAAACGCGCTGCGCTCTCGACCAGGAATCATCTATCACAGCCGATCGCTGACTATAAAAAACTTGAATGACACGGACAGCGTGCTTCACGAATTCAGAAAATCGTCTCGAAGTATGCCTTCGGAATTCATTTTATCGAAATTTTTGCAGCAAAGTTTTCGATATCGGATTTAATTTCGCAGTCCTTCTGTTTTTTGGAAACGGAAACCTATTCCGATTGCTCATGATTCGAGGAGCTCTGCTGAACATCACAACGGCAGAATACGTAAGGAAACACTACTGCATGCATAGTTTGAGTCATTCTGTACACGCAGTTTACCTGATTATCGGCCGGGACAAAATTACCGGCCACCGGCCGAGAGCGGCAGCGCGTCGATTGATTAGTTTGATTACTCAGCTTGAGCTGGCAGCCGCCGCTTCCAGCCGGTGGCCCTTAATTTTGTCCCGGACGATAATGAGGCAAACTGCGTGTACCGATAATCGGTTAAGTTTAGTACAGTTAAATTTCTTCTGTCCGAAGGTGTACATAGCGGTGGAAATGGTACGGTCGCCAATGATGGGTGACTTTGGCTGGAGACGGGACGACTCATTCGATCAGGTAGGTGTCAACGACCTAATTCTAATGGTCCCTTCAGTTTATCCGAATCGTTCTTCACTCAGATCGCCAAGTCTGCCTATGAGGCCGTGATAGTTTTTCAGCCCCTTTATTTTCCGGAGCAAGTCCTGCTTAACGACAAGCGCGGTCGTCTTTCGGAAGCTGTCGACGACGTTCGTCGGATGCCTGGATTTGCGAATACCACGGTGCGGCCTATTTTGACCATATGTTAGTGTGTTATACAAACTCTCATGTAGCTCACGGTTGTTTCGCTGATGTAAAGCCCGTAGAGTTTATCATTGGCAACTACATTGCCATCGATGTCTTCTTGCAAGTCGTCAATTTCACTGTAACGGATGAGCCGGATTTCGACTGGAAAAACGGAAAACAGTTCATTGCAAAGTTCTTTAATCGAACTTTCCGGACTGCCCTGGGTACCGAGGAGTTCTTCGACGCCAACGGTCAACACCAGATCGCCCTAGCCGTTACGTTCTACAATTCAACTAGCGAAACTCGCCAAGTACGCCAAGTGAAATTCTGGAATTCTGAAGGGGAGTGTGCTTTTCGTGCCAGATTGTACCCATATCCGTAGCAGGTCTCCAAACTGGATACCTCTTCCTCCACTAGAAGCGTGGAGGTAACAGAAGTTGGCAAAATGGATCTATTAACTTTGGACAAAAGACTGGCTCCGAGGACTAGGCCGAACGGGCTCTAGCTTGGAACTGTCGTGGCTTCGGCGAGGAATTGTAGCTGGGTGATTATTTGGTGCTACAGAATCGGCTAGCTTTGCTTGCCTATAAACCATTGCATGGGCTGACAGTAGACGGTTAGAGCTGCGTCGATCGGGGTTCAAATCGATCAACGCTTCGTTCGTCGCGTAACAGCCGACTCAGAACTGAGATAGACCAAGCGATTCCAACTGCCTTATCAATATAAAGCACTGCGATGTTCGGTGGTCGGTGATCTGCACGAAAACCACACTCTTCCTCAAAATTAAGGATCTTTCTGTGTCGTCCAAGTTGCAGTCTTTGTGACAAAGCTATTAAAGAACCTTATATCGTTATCCATAGGTTTTCCTTTCTCTTCCTGCTCAATCGAACGTCTTCAAGTCAAGAGATCTTACTTGGACGCGTGGAGGTCAACCTCCACCCAACGAACCGTTCTGTGGCTTCGATGGAAATAGCCAACGATGTCGAAGTTCAGGTACTGGATGGCCCATGGCCTTAACGTTATCAACACCAAAAGAACATGCCTGGCACTTAGAATTTTGATCGTTATGCGAACTGTCCTTTCGTAGGCGGACCTCGTGCGCTTATGCAAATATCGGCAGGATCGTCGGTCATGATATTTGCTGTTATTGTTGGTCCCGTTTTGGTTTACAGGTGCGACTGTTCATGTCACAAGACAACGAACGTCCGGAAAGGTTTGTCGGGCAAGTTTGTTCTTTTACTGTTCTAGAATCCTTTCTAAACGCCCACGGACAGCTGGAGACCTTAACTGGTGGATCCTAGACGAAGACTTGATCGATGCTCATCGCCTTCGTTTTGAAAGTAGACAACTGTCGGGCGCGCAGTATAACATGGACAAATTCCAGTCGTCAGTGTTTGTTTGACTCTGAATTTACGAGCAAATAAGTGAACTACTGATGCGAATGTGCATAGCGGATCAGAAGCAAAATAAAACAAGGAATACTCAAAGAAACAGACAAATAAACTGCTTTGACTTTTTGCAGAACACGTCAAATTTACAGTCACGATTCTCGTACTGGACTGAACAACGTGATTGTTAATATGATTGTTAATGCACGAAGCCTCTTCATCATATCAAGCTGAGCGCTCGGCATTAATTTTGTTCTCTTCTAAAAACGTCATCGAAGCTAAAAGTACCTCTAGAGTGGCACTATGCCTATGTGACAACCCCTCCGCTTCGGCTGGGAACAGTCACTGCCTCTGTCTTACCGGGAATGCCAATATCAATTGTGGTTTGTTGGTCCGGGGTTACAAAAAAATCTCTAGAAGGGCTATAAAAGAAAGCGGTCGGCAACAACGGTTTCAGCGGTTAATCTGACTTTGCGTACACGATACCCATGGCTGATCAAGAGTCTCCATTCCTCCCATCCCTCCAACGTGCTCCTAAAACCTAAATTATTAATCATACCCCGACTCTACTTCCGCAATTTAACCCAATTGTGTTCCGGGACTTGAAAATGCAGTTACCAATGCAGGAAGCCTCTTCGTCGTAATAAGCGGAGTGCACGGCATTATTTTGTTTTCTTCTGAAAATCTCATGAAAGACGGATTTAAACATCTTGACGGATCTGTGTCACTGCCAATGAGAATTTCTTTACAGAAGATGCAGGTTACAGATTTTTTTAGCTGCGAAAGCGTTTTCGAATTTCAGAATTCGTGCTTCGCCTAGGCTTTATGATGGAGACTGGCTCTTGGAATCGTTAGTGCCGCATTTGTCATCAATGTCGTTACCACTGAGTTTTAAAATCCGAAGTTTCACGCTTCCTTGTCGTACAATATCCTGGTTCACCAGTTAGCCATCTCAAACATGCAGGCGAAATACAATACAACCATCCAGTTCAACCACGGGATGTTGCTCACCCGAAATTGTCCGATTGCTTTCCTATGCCGATACGACCAGCTAGATTTACGTTAAGCGGGCTCCACTACATCTAAGAGGGCAAACTTATTGTAAAAATACGAGGCACAGTGACAAATCAAGCGTTGATGACAAAACTTAAACTTTAGGGAAAGGCTCCGCACACCACCTTTCACCACCATAGTCTCCTGATACCATCTTTCACCACCGTAGTCTCCTAATACCCCCTTTCAATTCCAAACCATCACCACCGTTTACTCCGTACACCAATTCCTAACTAAGGGCCACCACCAAGGACTTCGGGCACCGCTTTATCCCAGAGTGGTTTTCATTACTTCGTCTCAGCGAAGAAAGTTAGATCCCCTTCTGTCGTTATTACAGGTGGCAAGAAGTGTTTTGTCAACAGCGGGAGCTTTAGGATCGTGAGTTCTTCCTCTTATCTGAACGTGCCAGAACACCGCCAACTCTATGGCTACAGTGACCGGGCTACGATATCCCACTCCGGTACCAGGTCTCCCCCGACGGCATGACAGTTTCTCGATCTTTTTACTATCGAAACAGTCTAAGAACCAGTTCCGCAGTTCTTCGCTTGCAAAAGACGCTTTTCTCCGGACAAGAGTGGTGCGCAGAGAATTGATTGATTGATTAACGGTGGTGAAAGAAAGGTGGTACGTCCAGACAAACGGTGGTGAAAAGGTGGTATTAGGAGATTATGGTGGTGGCACGTGGTGTGCGGAGACAATGGTGGTTTTCGGTGGTGTGCGGAGCACTTTCCTAAACTTTATGCATTGCCTGAATTATGGTGCAAAAATCGCTATGCCCGAATCAGTGATTTTGGCATATATTATGTTAAATTAGGCAACATTAGATGCTTTTTTGATCTGATATATTGTAGTAACATTTATTAGATGACTCCTGAGAAATGTTTTGAAATCAGCATTAAATCAGGTGCAGAATGGCCGATTTTGGCTAATACAGCATATTGAAATCAGCTTATTAGGTGCAAAAACGACTTAATATAATAAATCGTGTTAAATTATATTGAATTAGATTCGACTCAGAGGGTCGATATTACGATAAAATTAAATCGGGTTCGGATTTGCTTATGCCAACATCACTAGCCCGAGTTATGTCCGTTACCTCGTATATGTTATATAATTTCGGCCTGTAGCTTGGCATGCTGTGCGGTGGCTGTTTAGCTGGCCTTGGATTGAAATAGGAAAGATTTGTACGAATTTCGAGCGAGTGGACTGTGTTGCGTTCGAACCACTGATGAGCTGCTGAACCGGGTATTGCCAAGTTGATTGACAATCAATAATGGGCTGCTCGGTGTAGCAGCTCGAACGTGGCTCGAACTTGAGTGGGACTTGAATTTTTCCTTGGATGGAATATTTGTCCATCAAGTTGCGAGCGAACCGTAGGCGAGAGAACAGCCTGTATGAAAACTATTACAACCCAATTCAGCCAAGTTGTCCCCGTTTTTCCTAAAAACTCAGTTCTTCCTCGCCTACCTCGAGTATGCACCAAAACGAATCTGATACTGATAAACATCTTTCCAAACATAATATGAGAACAAAAGAAGCCGTCTACAACCAACGGCTCAAGGAAAATTAGATTAAATAAAGAACGCCAGATTACTGGGGCAAAATGTTTTTTCCTACGAAGAAAGTTAAATTCTTTCAAAGCTAAGCGTTTTTCCCGAACAGCTTATGTCAAACTGCTGCACATTATACTGGCTCCAAAAACCATGCTTTGAAGGCTTCCTTCCTGCTGGAGACCTGAGCTGAAAAGTTTTCAGGGAAATTACACGCAGAATTTCAAAAAGCGTTTTGGTGCCTAGTTTCAGAATGAGTTCGCCGGACAGGTTCGCACTAAAACATCCCGGAAGCGTATTCGTTGCACGCAGAATAGGTCGGAAAAACGAGAAACCAACTGGGACATAACGAAAACCAAGGACCTGAATTTCTCGAGGGGTAAAGTGTAAACTACAGAGACAATTTGGCTGAATCGGGCTGTGTTATGCGTATCCTGTTCGTAAACAGCGAAAGATTTCTATGAATCGTTGCCGGTAGTACAAGCAAGAAGGGAGAGTCTTGACCAGTACAAAGTCCAGACCAAGCGAAAAAGACGGTACCGTGAAGTTCATCCGTAGAAAACTGTCGGGAATTTCATTCAACTTCATGTAATTTTGACAATATTCTACGGTTGAGTTTCACGGTGCCGTTATTTTCGCTTGATCCAGACTTTGGACTGGTCCAGACTTCCCCTTCGTGCGTATACCGAAGCGAGATGTTTTTTCGCAGTGATCACGGTTGCTTTTTGGATGTTCTCCGCGACCTCTGTCAGAGTGCTCCGCTTGCAAACACCACGGTAAGGCTCCCCGGTGATCATCAAGATATGCTGTTACAGCACCCGGACCATAGATCAGTAGAGAATTTGCACTAAACTTCTTCGCCCAATGGACGTACTGTAAAGATTCGCTGCGTCCGCGGACCACGTCATCGTACACGCGAAGTACAGCCCGGGTCCGGCTTTACCAGAGAAACTAGAGGGGTTAGAGGAACGCGTAGGTACGTCACGCCAGTCTTCCAATGATAAAGTCATCGCCGGACTAGCTTCCATTGAAGTTTGAGGTCAAAGGGACGACATCCGATAACCTTGAGCTGCTCGGGGCAAACCGACAGTTCGGCACCATCTGACACACCGAACCGCTGTGCATTAACTGTGTAGGCAAATACACGAAGCGCCTGCGTTTGTGTGATAGATCCGGCAAGCACCTAAATACGGCTCACTGCGGAGCAGCTACCGTAAGTAAGTATCGGAGCGCGTGGCAAACGAACATGGCTTACGGGTGGGTGACACGTAAATCACTTCTAAATAGGATCACGCGTGCCAAGGATGACAGATCTTTACACTACCTGGGGCGTCTCCCTTCTATTTTTTTCCGTAGAACGTATTGCTGGTTTCTCGTTAGGAACCAGCTAGCGACCCAGGAGGATGGTTACCGGAACATCAACGCTGAACAGCCTTATCCTTGCTGACGAAAGAGCCAGCTGATGGACATTTCGGAACCAAGACATCCCGTGCTCAAACGAAGCTTCGTACTTCCTTCTTTCTGCTGCTTTCCTCCTTCCAGTGGTAAGTGCCTCTACGGCTTCCATGTTCTGCGACTCTACGGCATACCCAGCGGTTCCTCTACCCCCTCTAGCATCTCTGGCTTTACTGCGTGTCCAACCCCCAACCGGGGGTGCGTCGTCACGTACGTGTACGTACTGCGTGAATGCAGTGAATATTTACAGTAATTAACATGGGCTGTAAAAACCCCACCGTTCAGCCTTTCGGAACCCGATGTAGCGGAAGCGGATGCCCGCTAGCGCGGCACAACGGAAACACGGCGTGAATTCAGATGACTGGTCGCTTTGTGGTGCGGCAATTTCGAAAATTTGAAAATTCACCTTGTGGAACTTTAGTTATTCGATTCCTAAATCTAGAAGTGATATGTGCGACTGTTTCTCGCCGTCTTTTCTGCGCCACCGTTAGTGATGTACTTTTGATCTGTCTTCTCTTGTCTCTGTTGACTGAAGCCTACCTAGTTGTTGTGGCGGACTTAACACATGGACTGGTCAACCTGCCAGATTTCCTTTGCCTTCCAGAACTTTCGGTTTGGCCCGAAATATCGCAGTGGCGTGGAACTGTAACAGGAATCGCTCGGAGATCAACAAGCAAGTCCAGGATGACAAGAAAGGGACCAAGAAGAACACATGCTGGGCCAACTATGCCGAACATGAAGCTGACCACTAGGAAACATGGTAAGAGAAGTCAAAAAGTTACTTCTTACTCAACATAAGACCACGCATCAGCTATCTCGTTCTTCCTTCCCCAGCTGGACTTGCTTCTCTCGCTCATCTCCCCCCAGTTCGAAACGTCGTTGTTTGTCAGCTTCCTCCACTCCCAGCCTTTCTCGGTCGAACTCTAGTTGCTCGCGTCGGATGTTTTTTCGGCTGCGTTATCGAGCTTGGTTTTCTCGATGCATTGGCAGTTTAATATCCAATTCTTTAGCTTGTTGCCCTGTCTTTCCTTCCAAGTAATCATCCACTCGTTCGACGTTACGTTTCTTGAAGGGTGCGGTTTTTTTAAGACTAGATTTCATTGCTCCTTGCTCTCGCGAAGCGAATTATAAATTCCCTTCGGGAAAACATTTCGTCCAAATTGTCGTTTGTTCAAAGCATCTGCGCAAAGTGCAACTTCTCTGTTATAATTATCGCTGCGATGTAGACAGAACGAGTAGGGACAGTTTTGAACAACTTCAACGCCGTCGGCATTTTTTTCGAAATGGTGCGAGCAACACTGGTATCCGATCTGGACTTCGACTGGAGAGATGGAAAACTGCTCGTTAAGAAGTTTTTCAATCGGACATTTTACGTACACGAACCTTACCACGGAGTTCTTTGATTCCTGAGTTCAGTACCGCATCGCACGTGCGGTTACCAGTTACGACTCGACTGGTGAGAATCGACAGGTATTGTAAGCCCTCTGTCCGTTTGATGTTTAGCGGCTCTGGTTCCATTTTATGTTCCTCGAGTAGGTTTTCGTTGCTCTTCCTGCTCAGTTAGACGTATGCAGCCGGCCAACTGTGCCATGGATTTGCCAAGGGCCACCTCCGCCTAACGAACCCAACTGTGGTTTTGGCGGAAACCGGCCTCGGTGTCAGGAAATTTGTAAGGCTTGTGTCTTGATAAACCAGTTCTACAGTGTTCAATCTTCGTACAAATGAAGTAAACAAAAACGTATTCTTTTCAACAGGCAGCCATGGGGCCCAACGCAAATTTCTTCTAAAGAGCTGGTTGAAACGTTCACCGCCCAAGAAAAAACAATCGTACATTCGGAGTACACCGAGATAGGGGATCCTCCGTGTTTGTAGCAATATGTACTATCAGTCTACTAAATTGCACCTGTGTGCGCATCACCCGTGAATTTCGACCTGGCCAATCAATCAATCGAAAGATAAATTTGATTGCGTGATTGATTCGAAAGATCGGGCCAAGTCGGTGGCCGGCTGACAGGCTGTCGTGTCGGATGGAGGTCTGACATGACATTCTGACAGTCAGTCGCGTTCTGTGAAAAGCACTTTCGAAGTTGTCTTTATTTTCACGACTGTTCGGTTAATCCGTTTAGTCAAGAATTCCGGCACCTTTCTCAGAACCAAGACTCTTTCCGCTGCTCTCGCCCGATCCCATCTCGTTCAGCTGGATGGCGGCTTCGTTCTGATGTCAGCTTTCCACCTGAAAACTACAACGTTCAGTTACGAAGAAATTCAGCTTTTGATGTCCACTGCAGTTTGCGCTGTTAGACTTTCGCGACAAGATTGGTATCCTGTATCCACAGCAAATCTATACAGCTTACGAAGAACCTCATGCTTCTTTGCTGCGTTCAAAAACTAAAACGTTCGGAATGGAAGGTTCCTTTCGTGCTCTGCTTTCAGTTTGTTCGAATAAACGGGTGTTCAAATCTTGGAAAACCAAAGACTAACCAAATGCTTACCTCATCTCGGCTGAAGTTTGATAACGAAACCTTACTGAGTATCCCTGATTGGCGTTGTCGCCCAGTGGAAAGTTCAGAAAGTTAATTGAGCTTTGCTTACCGTCAGGTGCAGCCAGCAACATTCGAGAGACGTAGAATGCCGTAACGAGAGAGCAGTACCCGGTGCAGCAAAGTCCGCGTTCCTGTCAATCGGCTGTTCTCCCAGACTTCTTCGAAGTTTGACAACGTGTGGAAGATGTTAGGGAATAGCGAGCGAGTATTAGAAAAGTAACGAGCGAGGAGAGATGGAGAAGGTAGACAGTGGCCAGAGCTGACGAGCAATCAACAAACACGAAATTTATCGTCTGAAAATTCACAAGTCCGAAATTCTGCGCGTGCATCAGCTACCTACGTGGGGGCGCACAGCATGCGCTCGACCACGTATGCGCCGGTTGAGAACAGTGTACTCTGGGTACCCGTCCGGCCCAAACGGAAGTACGGAATACACTTCGGTCATTACTTTGTTCGTACTCTTTCTTTCTTGGGCGTGATAGTCGGAACATTTCTCTGTCATCTTTAAGACCGTTGTTTTATACTTGACGACCTCATCCAGCAACCGCAACACAGTGGTCTACAGAGACTGAAGTATCTGCTGTCAATCCCTTTGTAGAGTTTTCAAGGAAGGCTAACGATGTCAAACTGGAGGAGTCTGCACGAGCAGTATTGGTACGTAGCCGATATTTTTGCGAGAGCTGGTGGGAGCACGGACCATCGACATGGAAAGCAATTCGCCACACTGAACCGGCCCGAACAGTTTGCTTCTACGACAGCTAACTTCTTCGGCGCCGGAAACAAAGAGATTTGGTGCGGGATTCTCAAAACTGCGTCGGTAGTGGTGAATAGAAGTTTGCTACTAGCTGGCAAAACGTTTCTATATCGCTGCATGGGCAGGCAGACTGCTTTCTACGTGTAAAGCTACTTTATCAAATGTACAGTTTATCATCGATTCCTGGCAGCAGTAACGCAGTGATGATATGACCAAAGTCAATTTCTTGCCTTCGAGCCATGAATCCTTTTTTTCGATGTAATGTAGTTCTTTGTATTTTCCAGTGATATCACTCTAGAAAATCTTTTAGCAAGAAACTAAAACACATACGGGAAATATTGGCAAGATTCTTGTGCTGTTCCCTGTTCACGAAGCATCAGGCCTCACAGATCTCTGGGTTGGATAGCCCCAAAACGTTGCAACGCCCTCCGGTACGAGGAGCTCAATGCCAAAAGCACCAGCTATAAACAAAGGACCGCTTTGAAATCCAAGTTTTGAATATCCTCTCACATGGCTAATTGTTTTGAGATCTATCGAACCATACCGGGCTAAGCGCATACTGCGTCAGTGGGAAAATGCGCAAGAATCTCCACAGGTCATAGTACTCTTCCTCCAGGCGCGGCACGTACATCGGCACCACAGTAAACGGTATCTGTGTGATGAAACTCCAGACCAGCAGTATTCCCATGGCTCTAGCGATGACCAGCTTCCGTTGCAACGTTCGCAGCTGATGTCGAGCAGACGTCGAGCTCGCCATTTGAGCCCTCAAACCGCGCGACTTGATGTGCGCTGTAGTGAAGATTATTAGGGAGAATATACCGATTAAAAAGTAAGGACCCGTTCCGCTGACCGCGAACAGCACCAAACCGAACGAGTTGGTTGGTTCGGCTTGGCAGGTGAAGTCCCACAGCTGCACGTAGTGTCCACCGACTTCTAGTACGTTGAGGGCAACAAGCGTAATACTGATCAACCAGCTTGCGGCGACCATTGCGTAGGAGATTTTTGGGGTTTGCCAAGTATCGTAGTGGCGAGGAAAGCAGACGGCAACCAGTCGGTTGGAGGCCAGAAACGCGTCTGTGAAACTGAAGGACGTGTAGCAGATCTCCAGGCCCATATATAACGGACATGAGGAATTTCGGGCGCTTTCATACTGCCATAAGGATGGAAAGAACCCAACAATGCTGGTAGCGGGTACAAAAACCAGGCAGAAAATGATTCCAATACCGCACATGTTGGCTATGAGAATACGAGTACTAAGGCTGGACGTTTGGTCTTTCACGATCGCAAGTAACAAACAGATACTCGCTCCAACGGAGACCACGCACACGAGCAAAACACTGAAGAACCAACCAACTTGAGAACTGACTGTTGGGAGATGAAGTGTTGAGTTCGGTTCCGAGGATAAGTTCTGAACGGAGAACTCAAGCGCCGTATTGTTGTTGGCCAATTGACGGGTCATTTTTTGGAATTGTAGCGCAGAAGGCAACATGCAGAACTACTCTACCGCTACGTCTTACACAGAATGTTCTGCTGTAACACACTACGAGTCACTGTCCTGAATGATCATGCGAATACACGGACGACGAGATTATGGGACAGTAAAAGATTATAGGACAGGCATTTTCGCTACGGCGGTACGGAAGAACGTACGTACGCGACTGATTCATAGTAATACACTTTTCGATACTTTTCTACGGTTGAATCTCCATTTTGTCGTCCTTTTTGCCTGTCACATGATTTTCGCTGTCCCATCATTTCCATCGTACCTGTAATCCTTCCGTCCTGGATATTTTATGGCTTACTTCATCAAGACCAGTGGCACCGACATCTGCAAATTTTATTGGATTGATATGATATACTACGAAAATGCTTCGTACTTTACTTGTTGACTTGATTCTGCAATACGTGTCCCAGAATGAAAGAATCCATTGAAGAGATGAGCAGAGATTCAGAGATATCCCCGTGGGCCCTCATGCAAAGATGATCACTGGTGACGCTGTAGCGAGGGGATTATGTCTGTCCCGACGTGCCGATAGTCAAACCGACCCGGCCAAACTATAGAAGAGAGTCTCTTTTATAATCTGAGCTAGGTAGCTAAATCCCCCGACGATCCTGGAATGAACTATAGGACTCGGAAATTAAGTACATTGACCGCTTCAGTATGCCGGGATGACGTAAAGCTCTTTGATTGCGAGTGTTGATTGGAGACATTACAAACAAGCCGCTCAGATGGTCAACAGGATGACCGAATAGCGTGCCAACAGTAGCTGCAGATGCCCGATAGCACACCATCCAGTCCGAATCTGACGGAACAGCTGATCGACTGAGTTGTTCAATCTGTTCAATCAAACTCCCAATCAAGGAGCTTACGTCCCTGCTGTACAGTCCGGTCGCTCGAAATCTGGACGAAACTTTCCAGTTCCAATTTGAGGTCCGCCATGCATTCACCACACCGCATACTAAAACAAGACCCAATATCACATAACACACACATTACACCGTGCAGTGACTCGTATAATCAACTAATCAAGGTGCA
>BDGG01000002.1:2442981-2518561 GCA_001949185.1 Ramazzottius varieornatus | reverse complement strand
TTCCAGGATCGTCGGGGGATTTAGCTCCCTAGCTCATAACAAAGAAGAGACTCTCTTCTATCGTTCTGCCGGGACGTTTGACTATCCGGACGTCGGGACAGGCATAATCCCCTCGTAGTACAACCCAGCTCTTAAGTCTTGGTCATTAATTCTGGTATTCTGCACTGTATTCTAGGTACTGGTGAATCAACCAGGCCTATGGCGGTTGGCCAGGCTTGCTATGCTTTGCCTTCGCAGCACTTTACCGTCGAAATGTATTCAAGGGTTTGCGAACTATGCCTTCAACGTGTTTTCGCTGCATATCGACTAGAACTAGCTCAACCAAACACCACACCACCGAACACCGTACCCGCACATCGCTACTTGATTATTTTATTTCCTTTTTTCCGCACGGTAACCGCTGACTGGGCGACATACCGTGAGATTTCACGAATTCCCCGCTTCTCCGTATCTCTTCGATTCATGATTCTTCGAAGTTTTGACACCTGCCGTGACCTGCGAAATCAAAAGCCATTTTCATCACAAGTTGCTGCCTGGAACATCCCCTCCCATTGTGCGGACAATCACTGTTTGTCGGTTGAGTGGAAACAGCGTGTTGTTCTGTTTCACAGCGCCATGGACAAGACATCGACGTGCAGTGCCCCTTCACACGGAGGCATCCCTCCGCCGATCATGACCATCAACCCTGCTCCCAGCACACCAAACAGAAACATGAAGAAGGAGCTGAACGACCACACAGAAATGCGTCTCGAAGATTTCATGAAGAAATTCTGCATAGGTACGTCTCTAGAAAACCTCCGATTGATGATCACCCAGATCAAGTCGCGCACAATCTCGACCCACACGAAGTTGCGGAAAGTGGTCGGTAGCTGGTCATAGCTTCGCACTTTCCAGTGTCGAATCAGTTCTTTCTCCCGACTGCTTTTGCTGATTACTGGTGCTTGTGTTGCAGGCGACGATGTATAGGTCATCAGCAAGGGACAGTGGCACGAAGCTAAGATCATTCTGATCGAAACGTACAAGTATCCCGGAGATGAGACGACATCCGTGCCCATCTACAGAATCCATTACTCGGGTTGGGGAAAACGGTAAGCAAGCTCCGACATCCATCGGATGCGGCAGAAGGAAGATGTCTGATGCTTTCTCCTCTTCAGGTATGACGAGTGGATGTACAGCGATTCACTGATGTTGCAGAACACAGAGAACAACTCCAAGGCCTCGGCCGAAAACGGCGCCTTGATGGAGGCCAGGTATGAACTCTGGGGAAAAATTCATGTTTGTTTTCTTCGGATAGACTTATGCATCACGTTGCGTGATGTTTAATTTTGCAGTGGAATCAAGAGCAGAACGGCCCAGGCAGACAAGACCAGTTTTTTGCAGATGACGGCGAAAAAAGCCAGTGTGTTTCAAAGCTCCAATCCTGTGCCTATCAACGGAGTATCTCCCGCCAGAGGCCGAGGAAAAGGTGGAAGCAGAGGAGGCGCGACTGCCGAACCTAGGGGTAACTTCAAAAAATTTTACCTCTAGTGCCGAAGCAGTCGAAGTAATGCGCGAGTTCAACCGAACATTTCGGTAGTGTACCTTGACTCTCGAATGTTTGGAAAATTATTTATGCTGCATGTTCATCCCATTGAATTTTCCATTGAATTCCGCTCACAGGATATTCATTTTCAATATTTTTCCAGGTACGACGAGCAGTAAACAAGCGAGAATTGATGCAGGACTGTCTGCGGGAGATAATATTTCAGCTGCGGGCTGTCGGTCGCTGGAGCCTCCCAGCATGGCTTCAGCGCTCGAAAGCGAGCCGACCACCTTGACCGACAACGGAAAAGCGCACAGCTTAGAGCCAGCCAGTTCATCTGAGAAGTCGATTAACCGACTGGAAAACCCATCCAGTATCAAGAAAACCGAAAGAGCGAAGAACACTGGTGCGAGGAAAAAGGTGCCAGCCGGTGAGAGCTATTTATTACGGTTCGAAAACCGCAGCGATGACGGAAAATCAGGCACAGGCTATTACGTATTTGCTTGTTTTTCAATTAGCCATGACCGAAATGCTACCTGTGGGCACCGTCGTTACAGCCGTTCCTGCTGGAAGTCCTGCCGGAACTCCAGGTCAGCAGTTCATGGTCCAAAGCAAGGTGGAGAACGGTAAGATCGTCTCCTTCCTGGTGCCCGTCCAACAAGTTACCGAGGTGGAAGAAACTGTTCCCGAAGGTACGTACCGTGGTTTCAAGTCACAGGGCTGGATTGTAGTCGTTTCCCTGTAACGGGTGTTGGCATTGCATGAACGGTCTGTACGAGCCGGGGAAGTGGTTGCTGTACAGGCCGGCGAAGTAGTTACTGTACGAGCCGGGGAAGTGGTCACTGTACGGGCCGTCCGAGTTGTCTGCATACAAGCCAGCGGATTAACGCGGATCCGCGCGATTCTACTGTTATCTGAGATAACTATGTTTGAATGGCAAAGTTAGTTACGTGATCTGTTCTATAGGTACAGTGACTATGGATATGCTTGAGCAAGAACACTCACCAACCGAAAAACCACGGAAGATGCCACGGAGGGAGAAGGATGTTCTTACTAAGATTCGCCGACAATGGTAGGAGGCTTTTAAGAGACATACGGGCTTAGTTCTTTGCAGATGAAATATCATGAATGTCATGACTTGTATTTTGTTTAGGGTTATGGCCAACTTCCGGAAGGCGAAATTCTGTGACCTGTCAAACAGTGGGATTGGTACCTTTTCCGCCAGGTACTGTTTTCAGTATTGCAGATGCATTTTGCAGTGGAAACTGAGCTGTCCAGTGAGATACGCGGAAGCGTTTTGTGTTGGCTACCTATTGAGGATTGTCGGCTAAATATTTGCAGGTGGTCGGCGAAAAAGAAACAGGATCACGGTTCGGGCGTGCTGAAGTCCCTCGGTCTCCTCTTCAAGTGCATCAGTGTCCTCCTTCCAAATCGAGCGGAAAGAAAAACGCAAAGGGAGTGGTTGACCGGGACAATTTAAGGAAATGTGGCGGCCTTTCTCCTGCTGGTGAAAAAGAATTCCTGAAGTTGTGCGGTCGAGAAGCATTAAACCATTTACGTAAGCCTCGAACGATGTCGTTCGCACGACGCAAAGTGGCGGACAATGTAGCGGACGAAGACACCGATGGTAAGGCATACTTGAACTCTGAGCTCAGATCCGTAACGATCAGAATATAACGATGAGACTGAACGGAAAGTTATCTTTCAGATGATGGCTGAAAAAACAACCAAGCAACCGGAAAAGTCTGCCGATACCAAGAAGCCTGAAGGAGCCAAGAAGGCTGGTGGGACCAAGAAGAAGTCCTCGGAGGATAAGTCCAAGTCGAGGTCTCTCGCCAAGAAAACCGCCACAACCACCGAAGAAACCATCGAAGTACTGAAAAAGAAGTTAGCCAAGTCCGAGCAAGAACGAGCAGCTTTGGAAGAAGAGAATCGAAAGCTGACTGTGGTGGTGCACCCCAAGAAAGCGACGCCTCGGAACAAATCGGCACCGTCCCCATCAGCCAAAGAGGAACGGGAGTTGTCCGTCGATCGTGCGGTCCGTTACTTCATGAGTCTCTGAAGAGTTCACTTTGTTACTTATGCTTTCGGTTTGAAGCCCAGTTTTTGGAAATATCGGTGATTTGACCGAGTGCATCCGAACTGCTTTCCTACACTTCATCGAGACATCCTTTGTGCGCTTTGGTTTCTGGTTCCTCGTCTGGTTCTTGGTTTCTCGTGCGCCCGTGGAATGTCTGGACGAATTAGCTTCCCTGTGTGAATAGTGATCACCATTCTCGATCGCGATGCTCTTGTCAAAGTTTCGATGTCTCCACGAAATCGCAAGTGTGGCACTTTTCGGTGTCCTTTAAGCTGGACAAAGCCATGGTCGCTTACTACCTCGGAAACAGGAAGAACGTCGAAGTCCTACCAGCTTTCAACAAGTCAGCTATCTGAAAATCTTCCAGAGGAATCCCAAAAGAAGAAAAGTAGCTTAGATGTACCCTTGCGGAGGAATTCAATACGAAAGAGCTGACAGATTCACAAGAACATTGCAGACGGCAGACAATCTCAAAACCGCTGGTGCACACAGCTCCGCCGGCTCACATTCGCAACTTCGCCGGGTTGTACGGTACCAAAACCAAAAACAGAAAGCTTGACACCAAATTACCTTCAGGTTGAACAACGTTCAAACTGTACGGGCATTGTGTTGTAGAGCAACATAGTACCATTATCGCCAGAGCAGCTTGAAGTAAGTTAAATAGAATTAAATCACGTATCCCGAACGGAAACTTTGAATTACATTTCGCTCAGCATCCGTCAAACTTCCTAGGCTCTTGCTCACCACAACATCCTTTGAGGAGTCAAACTTTGGATGTCGAGTCTTTACACAGCGATTGTTCATGTGATAGAGACGCATTCGAGGTAACGCAATAACACCGTCGCCACCATTCTCGAAATCTTGCTCTGTGTGAGTGACGAGTATGTCGAAATTCGCAGGTCTTTCGGCAAACAAAGTTCGGCACCCGGGGCATTGGTAACCCATACCAGGATTTGGATATTTCTTGACGACAAACTTGTGGGTACTGTCACGCCATGGTTTGCCTAAAAGAAACAAGTATGTTGTCCCAGACATGGTAGTCTAAATTCATGCATGGTCACTACGCCGGCGTGTACATCAGTAGGGACAACTACGCCAGCGTCTCCTTTGCTAACACTGACGGCATCTATGGAGGTTTACCAATTTTGCAACCCTCGCCCTTGTAACAGTATTCTTCTTCCTCGAAGTTCATTTCGACAGCTTCCTTGTCTTTACGGGTTGTGTAACCGGATCCGCTCAGATTCTTCATCTTTCGCCCAACCTTGTGACCACCAACACTTCGCACGAGCCAGCTGCCGAAGGGTCGCAAATTCTTCTCTAATTTCAGCCATTCCACCATCTGCGCCAAGTTTCCGGTCGCTGCGGTCACGGCAATGATATGTTTGCAAGCTGGGTCTTTATTCTGAGTGAACTGCAAACAACCGCATTTACCTTCCCCGGAAGTAGTGCAGATCTTGACGAAGTACCAGCAGGGCTTCTTGTCTGTAGACCGAACTTTCCGAACGACCGAGGAGTTCCATTTTCGTTTATACTGGGTCGTTTCTTCCGCGGAAAGCTCAACCATCCAGCCTTCGTCAGCAGGGCCGCCCATAAGCTCCACGGCCTTGTCCCAGCTAGCGCGAAACATGTCGGGAAGTCCGGTGGTGGCAAAGTCCGTCAGCACATTGGGCGGTCTTGTTCCATCTCCCGACAAATCGACCTACAAACATAATGTCACAGTTACAGACTAGCACTATGTACCTGTTCTACTATTAGACGAACCAACAAGACTTCACCGGCACAAAGCGCGGCAGCTCTGCCCGCGTAGGCTTTGGCAACTCCGACGGCGGACAATGCAGCATCTTCGCCAACAAAACGTAACACCACCGGCCTACTTGCAACAACTCCGCTGGTACTTACTTTTCGACTCGATGCAACGACAACCACGGTGTTCACGTTGCACTTGGGAAACAACCGTTGCACTTTGGACATTATGTGGCTATTGTCGTGTGCTTTCTCTCGCGACAGGAGAAGGTCTTCTCTGTACTGCTCGGCTATTCTGTATCCGCCTTGATCTTTCAGGGCCTGGAACATGAACACAGTTTCATCGGCGTACATCTTGAGCAACCTCTCAGCCACTTCCCGGGGATCGTTGTGCGTGCCAAAAAAGGCTTTGAGCGTTTTGTTCATGGCCTCGGACAGATTAGTATTAGGAAGATCGCGCGAGAAACCCCTCTTTTCACGTGCCGGTAGGATTAGTTTCTCGACAAAGTTCTTCTGATGGTGTTTTCCAAACCAGTGCTGGAATTTGTCATCGCCCAAAGAGCTCTTCATCTCTTTCCACTTCTGGAGATACTGCTCTTCCAAAACTGAATCTACCAGCCCTAGAACATGCTTCCTCACACCAGCTACGTTGCGGTGGTACCCCAGTACGCAGTTCAACACGAACGACACATGCGAAGAGGGTACGGGCTTTCCGAGGAAGTATCTCTTGATACCATCTCGGATATGTAGAACGCAGAGCGTATGGTTGTGTCGAGGGAAAGCTTCGCGGAATGCGTCGTACAGTGCTCGCTCGCCATCGGTGATGAAATCGAAGCCGAAGTCTTTTGACATCACATCGACACCTGCATTCACGAGACATTCTCGGAGGTAATTAGCGAACACCGACAACGAAGCTTTCGACTTCCTCTGAGTTAGGCATGTTGGTCCGATCAGCAGAGCAGGCTTTCCTGTCTTTTCATTCACAAGATAAGGATGTTGGATGACTATGACCACCAGATACATGTTGCACAGCTGGAAAGTCAACCCGATCTGCAAGCGAAGCTTCACTGCAAACAGAAAACCAAAGGATTAATACCCCATTCAGGTGCGCATCACTACAAGACGAAAATCAGCTCAGTCTACAGTGCCTGTTGATAAGGCGACCGACAATATTACCGGCTTGTACTTCAAGAATTCCGTCAAATGTACACTGACAACTCTACCGGCCTGTGAACGAACTACTCCACTGGCATGTAGATTACCAAAACTGCCGGTGTTTACAGCGGAAACATCGCTGGCGTGTACTTTGTCAACATTGCCGGAATAGGCAATTGCTCTGACCTTAATCGACATACACTTTAGCTTTTGGTCGCCGTTCGTCGCTATCAGTCCAACGTGGTACGGATCTACCACGACGAAAATCTCAGACTTCGATCCATCCTCGTTCGGGTACTGACGAAGAATGACCTCTTCCTTCCTTCGCAGGTAGCTTTCCACGTCTTCTCCGTATGTGTTCTTGTTGACCGTGTTTCTGATGGTCATGACCTGTCGCATATCTTTCGGTCCATAATATGGGTTCACCTCGCGGTCGATTTCGGGTATAGTTGACGCAACTTCGAGAACGATGTCTCTAGGGCTCATGGGCTTGCCGCGTGCAACAGGTGACGCTAGCTTCTTGATCGCGCTTGTGATAGCGCGGTTGGTGTAGGTTTTCCCAGGCGGGGATGGTGCGATCTTGCTTTCGTCGGACCATACATACTGGATCACGAAGAAGTTCTCGACTGGCTTGCTGCAGCCCTCTGACGACACAATTGCAAGAATACGTCGCCTGAAGCCATTGGGCTTCCCATTAGGTCGACTGTACCAGTCCTTCTTCATGAACAAGAACGGCGTCTGGTCGTCATCATGTTTACTACCACTACCAAACCGTTCATTTGATTCTCTCTAGCTGCTATTCCCGTCGTCCAGAATTAGTCCGTAGATCCGTTCTCTTTGCTCGGGCCGGAAGGAAACGGCAAACCACGCTTGACCTTGGAAGCACTGAGGTATTCGGTGATATTTTTACGAATCAAGGACTTCTGGATTACACAGCCAGGCGAGAACTGACGCATCGCTTTCCACCGTTTGGAAACAACGATAAAGATTATCTCTGCAGAAAGCAATATGATGTGAGTTAGATTTCACTACGTTGACAACTCCGTCGGCGTGCACACCAGCATCCTCATCGGCTTATACAACGGCATCTTCACCGGTTTATACAGTAACAACTCTGCCGGCATGTATTGAAAAGAAGCAGCTTGACTCACATCTCATAACATGGTCCCAGAGCGCTGTCCGCCACGCGAGCTCCTAAGGCAAGATTTCCACGTCCAGAAAATGTAACCACTGGCTGAGATAATCGTTTTGGCTCATGGCCTGAATCAGAAAACGTCTCCCTGCAACAGGTAAGTGATCCAGTTAACGCTGGAGTCACTTGTGCGCTGCTCATAATCCCGACTACTTACGGGGTAATGCACATGTGCACTGGCTCATTAGCGCTGCTCTGCGTGGAGGCGTCGGTGATAGCTGATGCGTCGTTGTCGTCGTCACTTTCCAACATACATACAACCGACCTATCAGCATTCTTCACCGAAGAGTCTTTGAAGTTTGCAAAGTTCCTGAAATAACCAATCGATACATTGCTTGCAATGAATATTGCATTTGTGGACTACATAGTGCAAATAAACCACACAAACACCGTACATATCGTCATCTCAATCGGCGAGTACGGCATGTACACGGATTTCGCCGGCGTGAGGAGTAACGTCTACGCCGGCGTGTGGTCTGCCGTCTCCACCGGCGCGTACAATGACAACTGAGACGATATGATATGGACTTCACCGGCTTGTGCAGTGGCATCTCCGCCGGCGTGTAAAGTGATAACTTCGACGGCTTATACGAGGACAACTTCGCCGGCGTGAACATTTGCAGGTCCAGTGGTTTATAGGTGTTTTTGAGATACGTTGGAAAGTTCGAAAACGTACCTTCCAACTCCAGAAGAGGTGCTCGGAATATTAGGATCGTCGTCGGGGATGACAGAATTCATAGTCAGTTCGTCCGACTCGTCTTAGTTGTCCCATTCCGCGTCGAAAGCGCTTGTAGAACGATCGGGGAGTATATCTTAACTGATGTCCTCAGTTTTCAGGCGTTTGACACCCCCACTGCAGCCACTGCTGTTGGGCGAACCAGATGGGAAGATACCATCGAACACTATCTCGTTGTCGTCATCCTCATCCGAAATATACGATGAGTGTTCCATGGCGAGGTGGCAGCGAAAGTCAAAACAGATCCAGGAAGAAAGCGAGGAGAAATGCGGAAACAAGTGAAAAATAGATTTTCTTGCGTTGCAAACCCAAGCAACTGGCTTGGCCGTGGCCGCTATTTCGGCTGCGGCGTTTCAGTATGCTGAGCGTACATCGTTGTGAGGGGTACGAGTTACGGTGCGGTGTTACGATTATTTTTCGAAATTATGGTGCAGTAAGGTTACGAGTTTAGTATTTATCTGGATACGCTGAAGGTTATACTGAAGGCAAAATTCGAAAACCCCCGAAGACATTTTGACGGTAAAGTGCTGCGGCAAAGCATAGCAAGCCGGTTGGCCATAGCACTGCTACCAAGAAGACATCGAGAACAATCAACGCAGGTCCGTCCTTGATGCACCCACCTGATTAGCTCATACTGTACAACACATGTGCTGCTGTAGTCGCCGGGACAGTATTCTAAAAAGAAATTCGTTAGTAATTATTGCTTCCAACAGTTCCGTCACGGAAGGTCCCCATGGTATAAGACCTGCAGGTCAGAAGGGACAGAAATGAAAGTATGAAACTGGTTTTTAAAATCCGGATACTCTGTAAATTTTCTCTTTTCGGCGGCATCGGCAGCAGATCCGGGTTTAACCGTCGACATGGTGAAGTCGGTCAGGCCTAGGTCAAACCCACTCTCACAGCGGTTACCGCTGCGAGAGTGGCTTTGCCCAGGTTATCGACTATTGTGACATCCCACACTAGCTCCTTACAATCTCCGATGAGCTGATTAATGCACGAAGGAAACAGAGTGCAGTCCAGTAAGCTCCTGAGGTCGAAAAATCTAAAAATTGTAGCGCTTCTTCTTCTTCATGTACATGTGTCGCTTCGAATGGGCGTCGACCGCGTGTAGGCAGACCAGGTTTTTGTGATGGACCACTCATCGATGAAAATCGAAGAAAACGAAAAGTTTTGAACCGCTAACCTGAAATAGCAGAAGTGTTCCTCAGCTCATCTGATGCATTCTTGTTGCTGAAGACGTCATGTTTCGGACGATACGAGACCCAGTAGACGTCGAGAAACCAGAAGTCCTTCAAGAGGGTTCCACGCATTCAAAATCTTCTCCTTGGCCAAAAGATTCTTACAAGCAGTTGAAGGCACCTTCACAAAGTAGGCGGTGCTTTTGAGCGAAGTTCACCTTCGTTTCCTTGTGAGATTCAATGTCATATACTTGATGTCCTTACTTGTCCGTAATTTATGTGTCAAAATTTCCTCACTTGCTTCTCTGTTGTTTGGCTAACTGCACGCGTATACTATACGTTACAGTATCTCGTAGCGTAGAACCCATTGGATTTTTACAAGATCTTTGCCGTTTCGATTTATTGGACACTAGTTGTATGGAGCTTAAGAATGTTCGGTTTGAAGACTCGATAATTCGGTAACGCATTTAGCAAGACGCAGTCCAGGTTCTTGGAGACAGACTTAGAAAAATCCGAAAAAAGACAACTCAGAGAGCACCGGTACTCTTACAGACGAAAGATTAACCTCACAACAAAAGATGTTGTACGATCGTTGATGTTGCATGATCGTGTAATGAATCAAATCCCGTAATACTACTGTTTAAGATCCCTGCGAACCTTGCCGGTTCAAACCCTTCTCCCACACCAGCGTCTTTTCCCAATGCTCCCGATTGGTCAAACAGCCGTCGTAGAGCGGCTTCAGTCCCGGGGCGAAATCACTGAACGCCTGAAAAGATTACCATACATCCCACAAAAACCGAAGAGGAATATTTTCAAATCCTGTGCAAAGTGCTGCATGTGCGTCACATGCAGTGGGTGGAAACTGAATAGGGCAACAAGAAGGCATAGCCTACCATCTTCTTTTTTCTCAAAGTCGCGCAGTTTATGGGCCAGTGAGTCCGAGACTAGCTTCTCGTCCAGCTTCCCTTCAGACAGTAACTGCCATTTCTCACGGTTAGCCAACGAGCCGGACAGTAATGGCTCCATGCCCGGAAACTTTTCTACCAGTGTCTAAAGTGGGTGCATCCAAAAGAGACAGTGCAAGGTGAATAGTGAAGGATCGGAATACTGTAGTGACATGCACACTCGGACAATACACGGCCGGGCATGCGGAACACGCAAGCAAACAACGGACACCGTCGTTCCACCCGAATGGGATCTCTTCTTACCTTGTACAAGGGCAAACAGATGAAATCGATGAAGCCCACTTGCATTTTGGGTAGTTCGGGATATTTGTTCCGGTCAAACATGGGAGCCTGCATCGACAGGCCACATGTAAGCGAAATACCTGCTTGGGTTTGAAAACTTCAAAAAGTAGGACAAGCCGCTCTTTTGGACAAAAAGCGGTGAGTGGGCGACTTACGGTGGGTGCGCCGAACTTTTGTTGCTCCATATCGCCTTGTTCAAAGAACTCTTGGGCGACCAGGTCGGCTACCAGCTGTTGCACCTCCCATGGTTTACAGATGGCACCGAGATCGCAGGCGGTCATCAGCATACCACTGAGAAGCTCCTTGGCTGGTCCAGCTGACCAGTCAGTGTCGGGATAGGATACTAGCTGCTTGAAGGAATCACGTTTCCTGTGCGAGAAATACTGTTTACCAGCAGTAATTGGGCGCGAAGCGACGGGACGAAAGAAGCAGGTGGTTGTTTTGGGTTCTTACTTGAAATACAAAGCGAGGTCGGTGGAGATGATGTTGTGCTCGACCATCTTGATGGCTTGTCGATATTCTTCGGGACTCAGCGAGCCGAAAATGTTATTGCCGGGACTTTGAAGGATCATTACACAGTGGTTGAAATGGTGCTTTTCCAGCACGGAAGTACCATACAGTTGTGCTAACGCGGTGTTACTCTTTGTCTGGAAGGCATTATTCGTTCCACGATGATCTGGAAAAGAACAACATTTATCAACCTTTCAGGCGGTGCGGTTTTATTTTGCGACTAACAAGGATTCCGTCGGTACAGCCGAAAGCTCGTAATCAAAATTAATGTTCTTTACGGGCGCAATTTCTTCCGTACAGTATGAACCGTTTTGCTACCATTCATTCTAGAGTGGTTTGATCGCCTGGCACAGTGGTATCACCAGTCGTGGTGTCTGACGTCACAAATATGACGTACCGAGGTCATGGGAGATGCAGGCGGTCATCAGCGCTAGAATATCCAAATCGGAAAAGTACCGGCGGAGACCACCAGCTGTGATGATACAGTACATGGTCTGCACCACGTTGAAGGCGTGGCGCCAGTTATGGTACAACACCGGCCGGTAGTTTTTCTTCACGCTCAACGCCCATCGAACCAAAACCTAAAACACGCATTCGCCATTCTCAGAAAATCGTTGTACGCCTCTTCAAAACACTGAAGTATGAAGGTGGACGGAGTTACGTCAAACGGTATCTTGAAAGACTCGGAAATTCCCGTGTCGACAAATATCCTCAACGTGCAAAGGATGGTTTCCATATCGGACAACGGGAGATCGTCAAAGTTCCACTCGTTCAGATGAACCTCAGTGGCCTCAGGAATGGTCCTTGCCTATGAGACAAGAATGTCAAATCATCGTAACCCACAAGAAACGAGAAAGAGTTGGGAAGTGCCGACAAACAATGTCGGGATGATCGCAGTAGCGCAGTATTTCTTGTCATGGGATGAAAAAGTGCGCCATTGGAGATGACCATCATCCCGAGACTGTTTTCCGGCGCCCTCCCGTATCGCGAACATCAAACATACGACACCGATTTTTTGATCGTGTTTACCAATCAATATTCTGCCATAGGTTATTTTCATAAAAACTTCAAATGAGAGATCAGGGTTCCCGTAGTGTCTTACCATCTTACCATAATCTGTTGGACTTCTTCTTCAGGGGCGGTTGCGTGATAGGAGAGAACTTCAAGGGCGACAGTCTGCTTGGCCATTAGCTTCACTTTCCGTTCATAAGCCGCCGCGTTGTAGATCCTATATACAGACGATAGTCAGAAAACATCAGCGTCAGCGTGGCGTAATTCGCCATAATTCACGTCAAAAAACGTGCATTAGCCGAACTGAAACTGCCATCGATAACATAAATTTTAAAGTGCTCACCCTAGTCCACAGAAGACAGCAAAGGACTGCAAAAAGAGGAAAAGTACCCCATTGATTATTCATGGAACATTCTTATATTTCCATTCGGAGAAGTGGTCGATAAACGAAGCAATCAAAACCACCCTTCGACAATTTTTCAAGCAAAACTCGGATGAAAATCGAAAATTTATTTTTGGTTATGTATTCAAGAGGATCACGCGAAATATCTATTGACAGATAGAAAGGATGAAGTGAACAAAGTGCCCTTACCTGTACTCTATCAAGATCCAGTTCGGTGAAGTTGCGGAGCTGTTTGTTTAGCATTAGACATGCGCCGATAATCTCGTTCTTGGCGTCATGGACGGGAATACACATCAGGTTCCGCACTGACATCTCTGACGCGAAGCCATCTTCGGCGAAACGAGGCTCGTCCTCCGGTGTCACGATGTTCTTCAACTGCGGAGAATACCATATGAAAAACATCCACTGGATTTTCATCCATAAGCATCGTAAAAAAATTCTAGTCGCTTAAACTAGTTGGAGAGTGGAGACTTCTTTGCCAATTTTCTTAGTTAGTGTGCGCACCAGTTTCGAAAGAGCAACGTTGGCAGCACAGTTGCCGATTTGCTACGATATTTCTGAAGATAATTGTATCAAATTAAAGGAGCGTTGATCAATAACAACGAGTTATGACGAAGAATCGTCCTCGGAATATTTTTAAAGTTCGCTGAGTTAGGTTGATGGTTTGTTACCTTGTTTTCATAGATGACCTCCCTAGCGATGGTCGCCAGCAAGCCCTTCTCAAGTTCATCTTTGGTCATGTTACGCACGTCTTCTTCCTTGTTAACTTCAATGTGGAAGCCGCTTGAAAGCGCAATTTTGGCCGGTGAAGCCGGTAGAGTTCGAGGAGCTCTTTCCGCTTCCGGCCTGGAATCCTGCAACCGACCACAGTATTCATTGAGCGTGTCCGTAGGCTCACTGTTTGACGTCAGAGAGTTCATTCCATTACAGACATATTGTGTCTGCTTGTGGCTGCCGCTTGAAACGGGCTGAATGAAGGAAGGTGCTTGCCTCGTCCTCAGTCGGAAGCTCGACGATGAAGACACAAATGTGCTCGCACTTGAAGAGGGCTTTCGATTCCACCAGGATCTTGTGGACCACCCTCTCCACGCTTTGTTGCTCCTCAAAGATGCCGCGAGCCAGCTTCAAGAGGATCTGTGAAAATAAGGAAAGCACTCCATTACCGAGAAGACTTATCGAACCCAACACAACCATGATGATGGATGAACTGAGGCACAAGCCGCCAGTTGGTTTCCACCCGGTTCTTAAACCTTTAGTCCCGGCAAAAGTGTACGGAAAATCAAAGCTACTCTGAGCTTCGTTCTTCTTCTGGTCTAAATGTTGGGAGGTCGGCAGGCCAAAGTTACAAGATCGTTTTCAGGCGCACATCTTCATTGTTTCCGGCCGGGCGAGTGCGCCATTTGAGATGACGATCCTGTAAGTTTCATTTGCCGGCTTCCCAGTTCCGTGTCACGCTCCGTGTATTTGTACCCGGATGGGATAGCCTGTTCGGGCCAACTTGTTACCACCCAACGCTTCAGAAAATCGGTTTAGTCCTTTTTCCTTTACTTTCAGATTATTTTTATACTGTACAACTTTTCTAAGCTGTTTCTTCTGACGAGGGACCATTCAAACCATGTCATTCAGCGATCACGAAACCAATGCTCGTTCGTGGCAGCTGAGAGCTTTAGCTCTCTACAAAGTATCGGGAAGAAAGGCAGATGACCACTTCCTGGAGCTGGAGAAAAAGCACAATGGTGCGTCGTCCACCGTAAAGCCAGTGTTATATCCTCTATCGCGTTGTACAAGACCATTCACTAACTGAACGGTTATTTAAGAAACCCTAGGTTTCACGTGTAGAAGGTGTAAAATAAAGCTTTGAACATCATACAGGCTGCGGCCAACAAAAAACAAACTTTTCGGGAAAACACCTTCGGCATACTTATGCGAATTGCGGCGCTGTAACAGCTTCCGTCACAGACAACGGAAAATACTCTGAACACGAGTTTGACCATTTTTTTACTGGTATGAGGTTCGGAGCTTCGTTTTAAACCTTCCACACGTGAAATGTTGAGTTTTCTCTTAACCGGGCAGCTTCCGGCTGTCTTGTGTAACGCTGTACAGGCTATGACACTGGCTTTACGGTGGACGACTCACCTCTGAGCTTTTCTCCAGCTTCGGGAAGTGGTCATTTGCATTTTTTCCCGATGCCTACTTCATATGAATAGATTTCTGGCCAGTAATTATTCAGGAGATAGTTAAAAAGATTCTGAACCAAGAAAAATTAATGTCGAGGTGATTACTGATCCTGTCGAGAACGCCTTGATATTATAGGTGGTAGCTAGTTGGTCCGGACGGGCTGTTTACTGGAATGAGCGCGAGGACCCGGACAGAGTTCACGGCCTTTGGGAAATAGTTATTCCTTGATTGTTCTGACGGTTGTGTTGTACTTGCCTGGTTGCGAATGTGTTCCTGTACGGACATTTCAAACAACTGGGCGTTCTGGATGCCAATGCCGCAGAACGTGAGGTACCGCGCAAAGACTATCTCGTCGCGTGCATTGAAGTGCGTTCCGCCCTTTTTGTTCATAATCTCCGCCACGCCGACCACTTCGCCGTCGCGGTTCAGGATGGGCAACGCTAGCAACGAAGTGGTTTTGTATCCCGTCAGCTTGTCAATATCCTGATTGAAGCGCGCATCCTACAAACACATATGTGCACAACAGCTTTAAGAGAGAGAGAGTGTGTGTTATCGTTCCAGCACACGAACCACATTCGCCCTGCACAGTGTCAAAAGCTCCTTAACTTCATTTCATACCCACTATCATATTGTTCAATCATTAATATTGCACTACTTGACAGCTGTGACGTCTGTAAGGGTCTATTTTCGGACTGTACTGACAGACCGTATAATACGGCTCTAGAGCGGAGTCTATCACATATTGTCCCGTCTGTTGGGACAGCATAATTACATTTGGTATATCCACACAATGTAATTCATCTTGCTTGTCACATAACGTTTCATTATGCAACACATCCCAATTCCTCCTTATCAAACAATGGAAGTGTGGCAAATTCTCAATTGCCCCATTCTCAGTACGGAAAGATTATTACCCTATTTCAAAATCACATTTGATTCCATTGCAAGGGAAGAACCCCAATCAGCCGCGCACTTTGTACACTTTGTACACGACTTTGCTTTTAGGGCTCTGTGTGAGAGGGAAGATACTTCCAGCTGTGGTTGTAACTCAACGGGCTCCACTGAACAGGCATCCAGGGACCTCGCTTCGTCAGAGACCCAAAAGGATCGATGAAGTTTCGATTGTCTTTGCTCCTGTGCGTGGCAAAGTTACGGCTTTACAGCTCCTGCCTGTAATGCCGTAATCAAATGAGCCCAGCCTTCACGTCAAGTAAACTTTGTTGCCTAACCTCTTAGTCAAACTTCCCCTTCCTTGTTCCTTCTGTACATTCATGTGTCTGCAGGTTTCAGGGACAGCGCCATTGCAAAGCAATCTAGAGAATTCCAAAACTGCTGCAAAAACCTCACCGGGCAAAATTCACAAATCCAAGTTCGATGGCGCCTTTTTTATAACCTTTTCGAATATTTTGCTATCAAAAACTCTGTCATATGTACAATACCCAACTGCCTTTTTGAAAATCTGTATAATAAAGTAGAAAATTGGTATGCTTTTGAGGTTTTTAGTTCGTATGGAATTACGTTCCAGCAAAGCCTTGGGCGCTTATCTGTGCTTGCGCTAAAGATAGACTAAGGAAGTGAAAGAAGGGGAAAGGGATCTGTGCATTCCCTAGAGGTTGGAAGTTGAAGAGCTCTTTCCGACACTTGCCTTACTGGTTGCAAACCAGTCAAGCCTGCTGGCGAACTTACTGAATAAGCGTCGCGGATATTGATGGACTGCTTTGTTTCAGCCACTGATCCGGCAATGCCGCGCCCGAAAGGCACTATGATCTCCATCTCTTTGGATTTCATGATCTCGGCAGCAGTCGACTCGGCTGTCACATCTAGAACATTCCTCAACATTCGCCATGATGAAAAAGCAATTACCCGCCGCCCATTCGCTTCGCTCGTCGAATGGAACAAATTTCTGCCAACAACGTACCGAAGAGCTTGCTGACGAGCAGCTTCAAGCCGCTTTCTTTCCGCGACAGAAAGAGACTTCCGCGATCCGCTCCCACCAAAGTCACCACGTTGGTCATAACTTTGAAGCACAGAATCTCCATGTCCAGCTCGTTCGCTGCAGAACAATAAAACCGTCATGAAATATTTATCCTCAGCCTCTGGACATTCTTGTTTTTTTTTCTCTTGACTGACTGTTGGTCGTCGTCGGTTCTTGACATTTTATCGGTAGACTGTCTCCGACCAAATAGTCATAAACTTACACTTACAACTCTTTTCATCTTCTAACAATATGAGCCAGAAGGCGATTGAGTGGCTGTAAAGCACAGCTTGACAGTAATATTTTAGAATTCTACCCACACTGGACGTTTGATGGCTTGATCGGCGTTATTTCCGTTCGGAGGACAGGTGCGCTAGCTCGTAATGTGCAACGAACCTGCCCGAAGGCCGTTTATTACACTATCAGAATTCACCACGCACCGGCATATCATGATTCATGCAAATCTGGAAGAGAGCAGTTGCTCAATGCAAAATAACCAGAAAGATCGTTTGACTAGGAGAACTGTAAAAGACCCCGCCCATAGAACAGTGATTACCTCCGAATACTTGTCCAAACGATCATCACTTCCATCTATTTCTGCATCCCCCCGTACCGTTTGTACTGTACTATGTCGTAAATTATGGCCATTAGTATTCGGGGACTCTTAAGATTACGCCGCATACAGAATGACGCTCAAACGATCGCGCACGATAATACCGTCGTAAAAGATGCATATTGCACAATTAACATCAGCATGCATTAACGCATCCTTGATTAAAGATTTGCTCAGCGTGCACGAGGTGTAAATTTACAAACAGGGAAAGGATAGCGATATTATCGACCTGTTCTTAAATGCCACAGATGTACTTTAACGGGATAAGGTCGGGGAAATTATACAGGGTGGTTTGACAAAAGGGGAGCGCAGTCTGACGATATGCAAGAATATAGAATCACACTCTCGTTTGATTGTTGATATGTATATGTAAAAATTTTTATGACAGGAAAAGGCAAAAAAGCTGACTTCCAAAGCTGCTTACCGACATCACGGATAAGTTCCATGAAGAGTTCATTCTCGTCCAGAGCGGCCACTTCCTGCAGGTAAGTGCGGTGTTGGGATAGTGCTGCATCCAGGTTTTGGCGATTCTTGGTAATTTGCCAGTTTTGGCTCGCCAGCGTGTTGAGTGAATCAGGGTTGTAGGATAGGAAAGGGCTGCTACCGTTATACCGATGCTTTTTACGCACAACCTCCTGGGCTAGACCTCGTAAGTTATCCAGGGATGCTGGTGATGTGCTATCCTCGACATCCTCGCCATCATCCTCAAAGGCAGGCGCATGTTGTGCAGCAGCATTTTCATCCTGTTCACCATTGACTTGCCTCTGCTTCAGTGTCGACGACGTCACACTGTTACTTTTGTCGTCGGCACCGCCCTTGCCGTGTGCAGACTCGGCACCGCCTTGACTGGCACGCGTACTCCGTACACTGGCGGCCCGATTCAGGCTGCGCATCAACTTGGCCGCCGAGGCCGGATGCTCCAGCAGATATTCCTTGATTAATGCCTCTGACACTTCGGGATGGCTCTTGAGGAAGTGCCGGACTAGTTGATTCTGATCGACGGCGGTGCGACCCAGCCCTGCCATCCCACTTAACATACCTGCCAGTTGCTTACGGACGACACTGATACGCCGTGATAATGACAAGTCCCGTAGCGACAAAGAGGTACAGGCTAGAGACGATTTGACTTCAATCGGAAGATCACTATACTGATACTCCAAGTGCACTCCAGTAATCTCTAATATCGCCCGGATAAATTATCACAGTTCCTGCTCGCAATATGGTGATTATCGCCTTATGTCGATGATCCCTTCGGGTGGTAATTGAGCCGCCCACACATAGCAGAGTCTCCTTATTTTCCCGAAACCCAAAATACTTCGCCGATGCGGAAGGTTAGACAGGTCTAATTCAAGTGGAAAGTTTGGAACAAACAGGAATTGTCGTAGAACTGTGTTCATGCACGGAACATCACCAGTGAAGCTTTGAGGTCCTCAGCAGGTTCAATCCAAGGCAGCAGGAAGCTTTCCCTTCCGGCCGACGTCCTGGAAATTTCAAGTGAAAAGGGAGGTAGCTCGCCGAGGTGGCCAGAGACCGCACGTGGCTCTCCTTCCCGCGATCACGCTGGCAGCACGGACTTTTTCGTTACCTCCCTGCAAATTAAAGGTTAAGAGGTCCCGTGGTTAAGCACAGAATCTGATATCGACGGATCCCGGCCGAAACGTGCGACAGATTACAGAGCTCCAACACCGTTGTCGAGTATCAACTGTCAGTTGCATCTCCATCCATGCGAACCTTTTCCAATTCTCCCCTCCGTCGTTCTTGTAACGCTCCATAAGCGCTCTCAAGTAAACCGTCATATTCGATCTACAGTACACGGTACACCTCACAACCCTCTTCTCTAACTAGCCAGATCCTGTTAAGCACCGGTACAAACTCGATTAAAGTGTAAAGGGCTGTCGTCAGGGCTCTTTCGCTCGATATAAACCCAATACTATCGACCGTCGTCGAGCCATCTGTGCAAAGAGCGTTTTCCGTGTGGATCCCCGCTGTAGACGTGCACTCTTGGTCCTCGCGGCCTTCCTCGTCCCTACATAGACTTCCAGCCATCATTTCGGAAGGACTATCAAGTGTGTTGATAGAGAATTATGTATTGTGTCCGAGGTGGGTCCTCACAGCTCTTTGAGCAAATAATGTCCGCGCCATTTGCCGCCTGTCGATCACACGTCCACTTAAGTCTTCATCATCCTCCCAAAAACGCTCGCCTAACGTGTCGATCCGTCCCTGAACCCCCCTTCGGCCTCTCATCTTCCGATAAAGGTTTTATCGAACAGTCTTTCTTTAGCCTACCAACATCGCGCCAACCTTCAAACCATTCATCAAGTCTTTTCAAGGTCTCCCCTCCGCAAATACCCTTCCTGCTACCTGAGATGCCAAGTTTCCGGCGGCATCCTTCCCCTCTTGTTGAACTTTACTGGTTGTTCTATAAGAATCGATCTACTAGTTAAAATAGATATCGAAGGCACTCCCGCGTTCGATCAGGAAAAATAAAAATAGATGTGCACGTTGTCTCACTCTTGCTCGAGTGCACTTTCGACTTTCGACACAGAATCTAATTTCTTTTTCATTCCACTCGCGATTTTTGTGTCTCACTCTTCAATACTTATACAGTAGTTCGACGAATTTCGAAACACCCGTGGTTACAGGTGGGATAGTAACAGAAGAAAATGAAACAATATGTATGGAAGGAGAATAAAAGGAACCTGGATCTCAGCACGAGCGAATGTCATAACTGCGCACAAACTCGCTTAGAAAAGTCTAAATCAAGCGAAGCAATATTTCATATCGCTGACCAACAGAACACACTTTTCAGACAGTCAAACATTCGAACCCTCTACTGCTGCTCGCGCTTCTTCTTCTCCTCCTCAGTACCCTCGCTGCTTCCCTCTGAGGTGCTGCCGGAAGAGTTGTCTGAACTAGAGGAAGACGACGAAGAACCCGACTGTCCCGATCGCTCTGCCGCCATCTACAAGATGCATTCGATATCAGCAGTTCAAAACAAGATAAATGAGAAAATCAATCTGGTTAAACAAAACTTGACAGCACTATGTTCCCAAGTGGCGCATGTGTTCAGTGCTTCTGGCTTAAGGCGTGCGCCACTTGAATGAGCGACCTCGAGCACGTTTGCACATTTACCATCTAGATCGATATCAGAATTCCGATACGTAAGACACCGTTCTTACCTTCTTATAGGCCATCTCGAAGAGCTTCAACGAAGCTTGCTGGAGTGTATTCGTTACACTCTTGATGCTTTCGGCCGTTTCATTATCCTTGTTCTGGAGTTTCTCTCTTACGTTGGCGATCTGTTCTCGCAGTTTCTGAGCCTATCAGCCAAAATCATTTTATGAATTCCATTGGACTGGCGCAGGCTGGAAACAAGAGATAAGAATGAAGCAACATACCTCGTCAGCAGGAAGCTGGTCCTTGAACTCATCTATCCTCGACTCAGTGTCGTGGACGATGGCTTCAGCTTGATTGACGGCTTCAATGACATCCTTCCTCTTCTTGTCTTCCTCAGCGTACTGTTCGGCCTTCTTGATCATGTTCTCGATTTCGTCCTTGCTCAAACCACCAGACGACTGGATCACAACTACAAAGCAAAAGTTTATTCAAATTTCCCACAGAAAAAAAGTCTTAACTCACTTTGCTGTTCCTTTCCGGTTCCTCGATCCCGAGCTGATACATTCACGATGCCGTTAGCATCGATATCGAAGGTGACTTCGACTTGGGGAACACCTCTGGGCGCGGGAGGAATACCAACCTGAAAACCAAAAAAGAACATTGATATAAATATTCATTTTACGCCCAAACTAGACCTCGACCCCGTACAGCGAACACGATTCGAGTTGGGATACGTAGAGGTAGCGCAACGCGCAGACTGTCGTAAGGTAGAAAACCAAAAAAGAACATTCATATCAATGTTCATTCCATTTAGAGCCTGCGTTAAAGTACCACGTGACTGTTTTTCTGAAATTCGGTGAGCTCCAGCCCTTCACCTCTGTAGCTCCCTGGCGAGTCAAGTTGTTTATCTCCGACACTGACTCAAAAGCACCGGAAGTCAAGGCTGGGGTTCTTAGAATTTCCGGAAAACACGGTCACGTGGTACCCTTCGTAGGCTCTAATTTCATTTCACACGGCAAAATATTCAGCTAGAGTTTTTCTTACGAGTTGGAATTGGCCGAGCAGTTTATTTCCGCTGGCCATTTCACGTTCGCCCTGGTAGACCTTGATCTCAACCTGGGTTTGCCCATCAGCGGCCGTGGAGAAGACCTGGGACTTCTTTGAGGGGATAGTCGTGTTGCGAGTGATCAGCTTGGTCATGACACCACCGAGCGTCTCGATACCCAGGGAGAGAGGTGTCACATCGAGTAGCAGAATGTCTGTAACTTCACCGGCCAAGACGCCACCCTGAATGGCGGCACCGATAGCCACAGCTTCATCCGGGTTGACTGATCGACTGGGCGTCTTCTTGAAGACTTCTTGCACCGTCGCTTGCACCTGAAGAAAGTCAAGGTTACAGATTCTGATCTTCAAATACACACAACAAATTTGGAAACCCTCAAGATATTTAGCAGCCGAGCAAACCCACTCGACCATATTGTGTTCCCAAGTGGCGCACACGCTTCCAGCCGACAATAATGACAACGTGCGCCGCTTCAGGAAACAATGTTGAAGAGCTGTTTGCTGTGCTGCCTAAATGTTCCGCTAAAAGAACTTCACGTTGTTGAACACCGGCTCGACTTGTGAATACTCTTCTTCCAGTCGAATATCAATCTTCCAAAGGTTCGGCCCTCAGCTGACTTGGAAAACAGCCAGCCGAGGAATTTGACTTTGGGCTCAGTCGCCACTTTTATTGACAACTTTCTTTTGGAATGGTGTCGTACCTTGGGAACTCGAGTCATACCACCGACAAGAATGACTTCACCGATGTCATTCAAGCTGACCTCGGCGTCCTTCAACGCTTTCTGGCAAGGCTCTACTGTCCTCTTTATCAGACCTGTAATGCATAGACGATAAGTATTTCACCGATTATTTCTTCTGATCCATCATTAGAAATTATAAACAGAAGAAACGACAAAATGGTTCATAGGCAAACGAAATTTGAGAAGATCGTTTCACCAAGTGGTGCACTTTTCAGGCCAACAAGACGGAGCACGTGCGCCACTTCGAAAAACAACCAGCCTGGACAAGATTATTTTTCTAGGTGGCGCACATTTCCGGCCAGTAACGCTAAACACTTGCGCCACGCTGCAGATACAATCCTGTCCAGTTCGTCACCGATCTCCCAAATTCTGCTTACCTTCGACGATGCTTTCGAACTTGGATCGAGTCAGCTTCATATTGAGATGTTTAGGTCCAGCGGCGTCCATCGTCAAGTAGGGAAGGTTGATGTCGGTCTGAAGGGCGGACGACAACTCGCACTTGGCCTTTTCGGCAGCTTCGCGAAGACGTTGCATAGCCATGTTATCTTTGGTGATATCTACACCTTGCTAAAACGAGACAGCCACTCAGAGGAATCATTCTCTTCCCTCAGAGGACACAGAAAGAAGAGACATACCTCTCGCTTGAATTCCTTGACAATCCAGTTGAGCAGCGCGTTGTCAAAGTCTTCTCCTCCCAAGAATGTATCACCGTTGGTTGACTTGACTTCAAAGACTCCTTTGGAAATTTCCAGAATGGAGATATCGAAGGTTCCGCCACCGAGATCATACACCGCAATTCTGCAAACAAGCAGGAGAGTTACCACCTTGTTCCAGCAGTCGAATGGCCGGGTCTCGCTCTGACTGACCATCCTAGTCCAGCAAAGTTTGGATGATATTTTTTCTTCTTGTCCAGATGAACTTACATCTGATCTTGTGCTTTATCCATGCCGAAAGCCAAAGCAGCAGCTGTAGGCTCGTTGATGACTCGGAGAACGTTGAGTCCAGCTATCTGTCCCGCATCTTTGGTGGCTTGACGCTGTGAGTCGTTGAAATAGGCCGGAACGGTAATGACGGCATTCTTCACTGAATTGCCGAGATAATTCTCTGCAAATCGTTGAATGAGTTACATCCCCGAAACAGTCAAGGAAATACTGGATCAAAACTTCCCGCCATTGCTCAGAAAAGTTAGTCCGCAACAGAGACTCCCGAAGGATCTCTTCTCAGATGACGAAAAATAAAACATCATAGCTTGACCAGTCAGCAGAAAGCCCTGTTGTCAATCAACCGTTAAGAAAAGCTTACCGGCTGTCTCCTTCATCTTCATCAAAACGAAAGCTCCAATTTGACTGGGCGAGTACATTTTCCCGTGTGATTCCACCCAGGCATCTCCGTTGGTGGCTTTGACAATTTTGAACGAAACGTTTTTCCTGGACGACAAACGATACGTCAACGGAGGGCAGAAACTTCGAGAAGGACAAGTCATCGTCACGACGTCATCGTCTTACATTTCCTTCTGGACTTCGTTATCTTCGAACTTCCTGCCAATTAACCGCTTCGTAGCATAAACAGTGTTGGTACTGTTGGTAACCGCCTGTCGTTTGGCAGGCATTCCGACGAGCCTTTCCCCCGATGGGGTGAAGGCGATGACGGAAGGAGTTGTACGGGATCCTTCCGCATTCTCCAGGACCTTGGCCTGTTTGCCTTCCATCACGGCCACACAGGAGTTGGTGGTACCCAGATCGATACCGATGACACCTCCCTTGACGGGTCCCGTACTGCTCTTGGAGCTGTGGAAGAAAGAAAGCCATTTCGTAAAGATCAAGCTGATAGATCCACGTGATCTCGTACTCATATAAAGCCATCATGTGGTAGACCAAAACACGAAAATCAAATTCCGATGGGGAAATTTTCAACCCTTTTGACCGAATGTCCTGACGACAAACCATAAAACTTACGCATGCCGCCTGGATATTCCAAGGATCTGTTCAAGAGGGGATCTGGACTGGATGTCCTGGAAGAGAACAGACAAACATGAGCTGAGATACGACCAAATATCCAAAAACACTGGACAGAACCGGCTTGATTGCGTCAGTTCGACCGGAAATCGTTCTTACCTGGGAGAGAAGCTTCAGGAGCTGACTCTTCGGCGCTTTCAACATTCTTCAAGAGTAAGGGTGTCTCTTCTGGATGGGACGTTCCGGTTAACAAAGATGGGAACAAAAGATCCGAAGACGAAACGGAAGAGTAGGACGTTTAGAGAGAAAATTTGGCCTGAAGTCCTGAACGAAACAAGAAATTTGATGGAGTTGATTTGTTGCGAAACCTATTCGCAAACTCGGCTTCATAGGCAGCCCGCAGCCGGCTTCGCATTACGTACGTACAGATGTCGGTGCGGTCCATGCCCGGGTCTAATTAACGGTACAGACGACTTCTGGAACAGGAGCTACGAGAAAACGGCTCTACTGCCCCGGACCTTCGGACCCTACCGTCCATTCATTACCATTCCTGTTGCAGCCACTGGCCAGTGGACCGCAAGAGGCGACCACTGTCAAGTATCCCGCAGGTTTTTCGCTGAATACATCTCAACAGGAAACTAGTTGTGCTGAATCCAGAAGGCCAGAAGGAATTTCACGCCACCGAGAATCTGATCGCCGCTAAAAGTGCTATTTATCTCTGCAAAAGTTACACAATGAATATTTCAGTAATTGTGTTTTCGTTTTCAGAAGACAGAGACATAATTGGATTTAAAAATACAGTCAGTGATGACCGATCGCGATGTTGCACAACGAGCTCCGCGCGCCACTAAACCAAAATTTCTTCGGTGTTCGGTTTGAGAACAACACCGTTCGACATAATGTCCGAGCATGTTAGAATGGTTATTCAACTTGTTTTGCAGCCATCAACGTTTGTTATGGCATTTTCCGCTAGTTAGCATTTTGTTTCGAAACCATCGGAAACGGTAAACAATTCCTAGATCATTTATAAACTTCTCAGTTCTTACTCCTAGTAGAAATCCGAGTTCTCTTAACTTTCGACACTCCTGTGCCCGAAGATAATCCTGCTTTTCTTTCCCTTCTGTTTCCGTGGACTTGCTGTTTTGTTCTTTACAATGAGAAGCTTCCTCGTTTGCGCTTTGGCCCTGTTGCTGGTTGTGGACGTATCCTTTTCGATGGTGAGTTCTCAGTTTGATCCGGCAGTTTTCGGTTGCTTGTTCTTTTCATCAAACCTGGTGGAAATTAGTACAGATGTGTTCACTTTACGCAGGTTCTCCGCCAGAAGAGGGACCAACTTCCCAGCATAGTAAGTGACGGTCGCAAGACCATGGGCTCGGAACCGGCTGGTAATCCCGGAGTCCCTCCAGCTGCCATCGCTCAAGCTCAGGGAAACCTTGAGAAACGCATGATGCCCAATCCCTTTGGCTCCAATCCAGCAATGATTCCCGTGGGCAATTAAATTCCCGAACTTTTCAGCTCAACCAAAGCCCACTTTTTTTAGAAAAAAACTTTGTGCTTCCTAGTTCGGCTGCTACAGTTCGGCTGTATATCCAGCGACCTTAATTATTTCTTGACATACGCTAATTATACCGGAAACTATTTTTCTCGAGTTTTGTATTTCTCGTTCGTCCGTTTTGTTTCAACTTCGAACGAAACCGTAAAACATTATCTAAAACATGGAACGACTCAGAGGTGACTTCCGCCAAACTTCCAGCAGAGAATGCTGGCTGAGTGAACTAAATTCGTGAAAGCATACTATGAGTTCAAGGCTAAAAGGATGAAATGGACGCAGCGTGAAACATAAGCATGAAATGCGCTCGAAGAAACCAGGACCAAAACACAAGAAATGTACTTGCAGTGCAAACCAAGTCACGTCAACCGTGTTAGAGCGTTTCTTGGTCGGAGGAAAGCCTTTCGACCGAGCGCGGATGTGGCGCAGGAGCTCGCACGCTACTGGGCACTTCCGCGTCCGGGACATACGACACTTCAGACGGGGCGCGGCTGCTGCCTTGCGTAGCACCGGTGGAGGAAGCCAGGCTGTCGCCGGAGCTGGTGCGTTCTAGGACGAGCTCGGACTGTGGCTGCGACTGCAAGACGATGGCCTCTTCGGGCTCGGTACTGTCCATGCTGAAGGCATCGCTCTGCGTGCCGATCAGTATTTCTTGTACGAAGAGAGCTCGGTCAGCGCGCTGACGCACGTTGTCCTCTTTCTGATCGTCAGTTGAACGTTGCTCCAGTATTCTATACAAACGAGCAAAAGGACAAAATTTTCATCACAATAAAATTATCTGATTTTTCTCGCCTTCGTTAGTCCAACGAGATTTGAACACTGTAACACTTCGTGAACTTCGCGAAGTGACGTTACCGTGCACGTACGGTTTACGGGTATGATGACGCATACAACACACGGCCACTAAGACGTAATTCGCGAAGTTCATGAAATATTACAGAAATTTCACACTTAGAGAAATTGAAAAGATTGTGTGAAATATAGGTATGAATTCTTCGTCTACGTACAAATTTATAAATTTAATGGTGAGCGATTCCTTAGAGCCTATCAGACGAATCGAACAAGATTGCTACCTCAAGCGGCGCACCGGAGCAGCTGGCAGCAATGAAAACTGTGCCGCTTAGAACACAAATATTGTATCCCTCGTTTGTGTGCCTTCCACTTGTTTTCAATTTAGACTATCCTATTTGAAACGTTTCGTACTTGTCTAGAAGCAAGACGCTATCCTTGTCTTTGCGAGCGCTCTTCGCCGCACTGGCCGCCACCCCTGTAGCCTGTTGCTGTTGAGCCATCTGGCGAGGATCGCTGGAGAAGGGGATACTTCCGGCATTGATGTAGGCCGCTGCTAAGCGCGAATGGTCCAACGGACCTCGTTCCACCGTCATTCTTGAACCACCAGCGGCACTTCGCGCAGTTTCAGCATGGCGTCCATACAAGAGATTTTGTCGCTCCATTTGGAGTTGCAGTTGCAACTGCTGCAAAGACGAGGCCGTGCTGGCATACGAAGCGCTCAATTGTGCCGCAGAGTTCGCCGCAGCTGACGACGCAGTGGCAGCTTGAACTGCGCTACTCGTGGCGTGTCGAGCACTGGTCAACTGCGACAACAGCTCGGCAAAACCTGGAAATGTCCTAGTACTAAATCTTCACAAGAAACGTGATCACGTTCTAAACGACTTCCGGTTCGAAGAAGTTTATTCAGAACATTCTTTCCAGCGAATTTTCCCCGTTACGTAACTTCTGCCTCCTCATGACGAGCGACCGGTGTGATATGTGAAAATACGAATGCTTACGGATAAAAAAACAAGTAACTTACCCGCGATGGAATCGACGCCTGGATCACGGGAAGAAGCATTTGCGCCACTGCCGGAAGTGACTCCCAAAAGCTGTTGAATGGAGGCCGCTGCGTCGTTGCTGCTGCTGTCCGAGGGCGGTCCGAAACCCAGCGCATCTGCTGATGCCTGTACGAAAGACAGAATCATTGGCTGCCCATTTCAGAATTTAGATAAATAAGGTACAGACTCGTAGTACTGTAACTGCAGATGGTCAATGGTCAATGCCACTCGTTTTGGTCTCCACAAAAATTTCACATTCATTTCATTTCGCACAGTTCTATGGATTTGTGTAAGGCCGATTTTGTCGGAGTGGCTAAACATGCAAAATACATACAGCGAAAGTGTCTCGAGGCAGAGCAAATCGGGAACCCAATCCGGATCCTGCCGGTGCACCGGAAGTGTTCCCTGCAAGCCTTCGTTGTTCTCGTGACAAGGCTCGGCTGGACGACGCCGAAGTACTTGCTCCTCCGGAAGCGCTAGCACCTGGTACTCTACGAAGTCGACTACGACTAGTGAGCGTGGGTACAGCTGACTGCGCTCGTCCACCAGCCTAAAACGAAGATATCCATCCATGCTCAAGGACGAGATACAACAGCGAAAACAAACAATTTATATCATCCCCTCGCAAAATTACCGTGCTGGCACTGTCGCTTCCCACTTGATGCTCAGCCGTCAAATGCGCCAGCAAATCTTCTGTTACGTGGTTTGGATCTCCACCAGGCGTTGTAGAGCAAATGGGACAGATCTGAAATGACAAAAGAATTTTGGAATTATTCAGTAACTATCTCGCGAACCACACACTGCTCGGGTCAAGTCGCGCAGCTTACACCAAAATCCAAGGAGGATTTGCAGCACCCTCATAGCGGATAGCGTCAAATCCCGTTCTTATTATCGCAACCTAAATCGCCTGTTTTTGCAGTTTGAGAATGAATGTCTTACCACGTCGTTGATGGAATTGGGATGCTTGATTCCCACGTGTTCAGCCAGATCGGTTTCCGCATAGCCCATCTCACCACAGTACGGGCAAGTGAATGACTGGCCCTGATCTACTCCGATAGCTTCTCCTCCAAAGTAGAGCTCTGCAACATGTCCTTTATTCATCTACGAACATTTCGTCCTGTGAGAAGAGGGAGACTTACCCATATCACCGCGAGTCAGAATGCACTGCATGGGATGATCCACGGTATGGCGTCCAGACAGTGCTTTACCGTCTCGACATGCTCCACACAGATCATAGTCGTAACACATCAGGCACTTGTAACGTCGTCCACGGAAGTTCGAATTCATACAAGCATCACAACTTACCCCTGAAACCAAACAAGAACATAACACTGGGCGCAGACAACTTAAAGAATGGAAGATGTGGAACGGTGGCAGGAATACACCAGCAGTATCACTTCACCTTCATGCTTTGCTCCCGACATCTTACACTTGCAAATTCAAATCCTACGTCAGCATTAGTGAAACTCCGCGGAGCTTATTCTCTCACTTAGTTCAAGAGAAGTTTTGATCCCAGAATGGATGAAGTAATAAAGTTGAAGATTTTCCTGAAAAAGCGCACGAAGAAACTTTTGTGTGTGAGTGTAACGATGCGCACTTTTTATCAATCAAATCGCTCCCAATCAAGTGAATCAACCTGAACAACGGTTGTGATGTCACCCTATACCAGTCGTGCGGAGTTTTCGGAAAGCAAGCTCAGAGTTCCGCTGAGAGTTTTTGCCTCCCGGCCCGCTCAGTTGGCCGCTCAGTTAACTTTCTAACTGACAGTTTTCCGCTCAGTTAAGTTCAGTTTGACAAAGCCGCACAATAATCATTCAACTTTCGCGATTTATTCATCAAGGGATAGGATACGTCGACCGAGAAGTGCGGTAAGGAGATCAGAATTAACATTGCAAAACAATAGCATTTCAAAATTCAGATCACTGGTTGAGTCTACGATCACGTAAAATCTGACCGGAAATACTAAAAATTCTTTCAATACCGGCAGTTGCCGCAGTAGCGCACGAAACTTGTTTAGCGATAACTGTAAGTCGCTTGAAAATATCTTGATTTTCTTTCTTGGCGTAAAATTCAAGAGGATTAATCTCATCCCATCTGGAATCCAGATACAGCTGAAACTTAGTTTCGACACTGACTGCCGAAATAGTGTCTCTTCGCGAGGAAACTGAAGAACGAGGTTCTTTGTCCATGAAGCTAAAGAGCTTTGAACGCTTCACTTTGGGTTCTTCACTTCGGGACTCTGGTGTTGGTCTTGTTAGCTTGACACGTCGGATCATTTCCAGCACAATGGCTTGTGTTCTGCTCTTCACGGCTTCCGGATTTTCTGTTCCATGAGTAAAACTAAATTTAATAGCCAGGTCCAGAAACGCTGCTGCCAAAAACAAGTCGTCGTTCTCAAGCGACGAAAATCTAACATTTAGCTGTTTCAAAAGTTCCTCCGCGTAGCCGTGAAGAGTTAATTACTGATCACCATCGAGGATTCCCTGAAGGAAGATGCGAAGGCCGTATATCAACGGAAGATCTTGGCAAATAGCAGGCACTCCGTTTCGCTGCAGTGTTTCAAAGGCTTCTTGAGAAGGTCTTGTCATTTCAACAAAGTCCTCCAGAATATTTTGGTGCTCGCGACTCAGCTTGTGTTTGGGATCGAGGCCAGCTGCCGTCCAGTCTAACTTTATTGCTCGCTCAGCCATGATAAAATTGCTGTTCCATCGAGTGGCGCAACGTGCTTTCAGTGCTATTCCCAGCTCCTTTTCTACATATTCAGTGCCTCGAGTTGACTTCTTCAGCTTTGCCACAACCGACGCGAGCTTTTCGACTGAGTTGTTTAGCATCTTGCAGTTTTCAACAGGTGTCTTCAGGCAGAGCTGCAGTGTGTGAGCAACACACCTTACCTAAAACATGGACTCCATATCACAAAAATATATTTGCCGTGAATGTAGAGATACGGATTAAAATGCAACGAATTGAATTAATTTTATAAAGATCAGCCCGAACTAAAAAGATTTTTCGGTCTGGCATCAGTTCGTATCGCTGTATCAACTTCTCGGCCACTTCTTTTGCCAGAGGACTGCGCGTGTCGAGGTCTTCGGCATCTATCGGCTCCAGTTCAAGCTCCTCGTCACCGTAAATGACCCGACGAAAGACATCTTCCATATCGGTATCTGCACACACGACAAAAAAATCACCCGATATAACATCAAACTAAAGTAAATTTATTCTGTAAAATCAACAGCTCTTATTTTTTACTGAGAATGCAGTTAAACAGTTTCTTGATTAGAGTTTGACGAATTACCAAATTTGTTTGGATCATGGAGGTCGATAAATCCAGGAAACCAATCTTTGAAAGCATTGACAATGTTTGCTCCGTTGTCTGTTCCAATGTAGCAAACCTTGTTTTCAATTTTAAACTTCGTTAACACCACAGTCAAATCCAATATTTGATTTGCGCTGTGAATTCCACTAAATCTCGGGCTGGCTAAAAGGACATGTTAAAGCTTGAAATTTTCGTCGATGTAATGCGCACTAACTCCGAGGTATCCTCTCTGACGCTTGCTGCTCCAGATATCGCAATTGATTGCAATGGCAGTGGCACTCTTTAGAAGGTCCAGTACTTTCGTTTCTAACTTCTTGTAGATGCTTGGTAAAAGGCGCCTGCTGATGGTGTCCCATTTAGGCCACTAAATAAAAGTAGTTTATTTAGTTTATCAGCGCAAGTGGAACGTATGTGATAATGAAGCAATAATTTCTAATTTTATCCTGTTGAAAAATACCTTTAGAGCGGAATCCGCTCCTTTTATCGCTCGGTCAAATGAACTGCGTCCGAGAATGTCAGGGCATATCAGAGTCTCCACTTGAATCCGAGCTACATTTAGGTCGAGTAAACGTTGCTTCGGATGATTCCTTGGGAAGGCTGGCTTCTTCATTCTAGAAGGCCATCGATTTTCGTCTTTGTCGAGGAATCCTCTTTCTTTGGTCGTTCTGCGATAAAAGTTATAAAATTGTGCAAAAGAAACGTTCAACCATCAAAGTTGAGAGTGGGGCAGTCTGATAAATTTAAATTTCAATAAAAAGATTATGAGAAATCAATCAACGTATTGTGAACTTACTGCTTCTTTGTAATGTTCATTAATCACATGATTTTTGAAGTTGCTGTAGCCCTCTTGACTGCATACAACTTTCTCCTTCCGACACAGTCTGCAGCGCCCTTTATGTAGAGTAATCTTACGACCGGTCTTTGAGGATCTTTCCGTCAACGGGTTATTATAAGAGGCCGTGAAGAAGTCCTTAGCCACTCTCGCATCTGCAAGCTTTTTCAGCTCCTTGGCGGTCACCTTCTTCGTGGATTCCACTTCGATTTCTGGAGAACCATCACTGTCGATCACCACCACCGCTTCGCCAGGCATGTCCGTATTCCGTGAGGAGCACTAGACTGAAAGGAAGAGTAACAAAACCACCAAGAAGGCAAAACAGCTGCTGCGGAAAGCTAATTGTAGGGGAAAAGTGGAAAACCACGAACTGTTTAACTATCAGCAGAGCCCGAACTGTGAAAGTAATCAGGCAATCAGTATGAAAGAAGGGCCTACCAATTATAAAACGCTTAGTCACCCCTTATGTGACATTAATCGTTCTGAAAACATAGTATCTACTATCTGCTCACTACCTAGGGACAAAACGCGCACAGGGTGAACCTAATATTGAACGTATTTTTACGACGTCACGGCGCTTTCCAGTTCCGCTACAGACAGTTTCCCGCTCCGCTACACTAAGGCTGATGCCCGCTCAGTTACAGTTCCGCTGAGGTTTTCCCAGTTAGAGCTCCGTTCAGTTAAAATAACTGAGCGGAGCGGGAAAACTGAGCGGGTGTCCCGCTGGCCAAAAAAACTCCGCAGCTCTGCCCTATACTGAGCAGTCGCGTCGTTTTCCTTTTCTGCGAATTAATTTTCTGGACTTCTGCCTCCGATTTCTTGTTGGTATCTCGTTGTCTTGTTTCCTCGCAGATTCTGAAGATGGATGAACTGGAGCTTCATGACTGTGGAACGTTGAGACAGCTGGCTATCGCGCGAACCACCATTCTTCTACCAATCTTCGGCTTCGCCATTTACTGTGGCTACATCGAGTACGACTGCGGTAAGTGACGCCTGACGTAACACGCAGCTTTCAATGTTTCGTTTTCGCGCCTTGCGTTCACTTTGTTGTGTGACGTAATGCGTCAAGCTGTTGATCAATCTATTTGTATTTTTCCCTCATTGTTGCTTCTGTGGTGTTGGTCCATACCGTACATCCTGACTTGGACCGCCGTCTACATGTTTCTGATCCTTCCCATATCCGCCTGGTGTCTCCTGTTGGTGTAATTTATCCAGTTGTATGTCCTGCGTCTCCGAATCGCCTCCACCTGCAGAGGGAGCGACAGCGCAACCTCGGAGCGACGGCTTCTCATTACTTCGTGATCTGGCTCATCCTGGAAAGTGTCAGCTTCCTCTTTTTCTTCGTCTAGAATAACTTGTTTAGAATAATAGAATAACTTTTTATTCTATTATTCTATTAACTCGTCTAGAATAACCAGAATAACTTGTTTTTGGTTGGTTTCATCAATAGCTATGTCATCAAGTAATCGCCGGGAGTTCCTCGATTCGTCATCCGGCCTGCGGAACTTTCTGTCGACCCACTGTGCGGGACGTTGAGCTGGGATCTGGTCACTTTGTTACCTTCCACCCTGAGAACGTGTAACCTGATCACGGTGCCGTCATTCTTGGCTTCGGATGCTGGCTTCGGATTGGGGTTTTGGTTCTGTTTTGCCATCGAGGTTGTTTTGAGAAAGAAGCTTCAGCACAACGCAAGTCGTACTGACACGGATACGGACGAAGGTACTGACGTGGAACTGGTTGTGGCTGGTGCTTCTCAAACGCAGGGAACTCCTGGAGTACGTGAAATTGATATGCTTCCTAGTTAGGAAGATGCGACGACAAGCTCGGGCGGAACCATGGTCTGAACCACAGCACCATGATGGCGCGAGAACCTTTGGATCAATTATTACATAATTAGTATGTGAAACTTTGTAACTGTTTAGCTGGTTTTACCGTTCTGATGAGTGTTCGTTCGTTGATTCTCGAACTTTAATTGTACTCCAGTTCTTATTTTGGATCGTCGCATTGTGACTATAAAAGCAAGCGAAGCTTGCTAGATATCGCGTCGGTATGACATTGTGTTGCGTTTTCTTACCAAAGTCGCTTCGGCGACATGAAATGCAGCTCATTTGTACCACCCACTGTAATTGTCGTACTGTGAACGGTGACTGGTTTCTGCAAGCTGGTCGAAAGATACCCGACTGAAGTCACTGCACTAGGTTGGGGTTCAAAAGCCAGTTTAAAAGCTGTTCGGGACGACCACTAGTTCGAGGTGGCGCTCAAGATGGCCATTCGAATAGTCTTGAAACTTGGGGGACTTTGCGGTTCTCTGTCCCAGCAGCGATACAGAAATCAGTATCCATTATTTCCGTAACATTCACGTTCACTTTCATCCGACAGGTTCCACATCACCCGATTGGTTTGCATCCTTTAGAAGCCCTTTGCGATGAATGCGTCTATCCGACGCTTGGAGGTTTAATCCCGATGGGCGATCTACTGTAACATTCACAACCACGCTCATGCTCAGGAGGTAGCTTGCGAAATTTAAAGCACGCTTGTGGTCAACCGAGAAAGAAACGGTTTCCTTATTTCATGACAGAGTTGCGACTTCGAAAATAATGTTGATTTCAGATCAACCTGTTTCAAGGTCCAGTGGTTCCGACCAACAGTAATCATCAAGCCGGTAACGGAGTTATTCGAATTCTGGACTCCATGGTTGTACTCCATGGACATTATCATGCCGGAAGTTTTTAATGAATAAGTCTATGCCGGCTCCTCGTCCTCCGAGCTGAAAGCTGTTCGGTATCACTAGTCCTTCTTCACTGTACAGAAATATCCTTTGGATGCACTCAAAATCCGGACGTGGTTCCGGATCTTCTTGCCAGCATCGTGTGATCAGCTGCTCCAACGTGGGAGCTCGTGGAGACAAACTGCGCATTCGTGGTCGGTGCCCGAGTTTAGCATACTCGATGGCAGCGTGAGGTCCTTTTCCTTCGAAAAGTGCCACCTTTTCACTGAACGGCATTTCCTCGGTGACCACTTCATTCAGCAGAATGCCAAACGAATACACATCCCCCTTCTCAGTACCGGGAACTTCTGGATTCCACAGTTCCGGTACCACATACCCGGCAATACTTCCTGTGAAGTCCTCGTCTTGTTTTCTGCTACCTCTCATCTTGATCAACGAAGTAGTCTTCCCAGTCAGGTTACACAACCCGAAACCAATGATACGAGCCGTGAATGCGTTGGAAATCAGGATGTTATGCGGTGTCAGGTCGCCATGGACGATATCGAGCGAATGTAGCAAACACATACCAGCGGCCACGCCCATGATGATGTTCCGTTTGACTCTCCCATCAGCCATGATTACCTCGATGGTTTCCTCCTCGCAGTGGTGTAACAGTTGGCTCAGTGAGCCCATCTTGACGTACTCCATGACAATACACAGTGGGTCGAGGCAGTAACCGAACAGCTGTAGAATGTTGGTATGCTGGCCAATCAAGCCCATAATGATGATTTCCCGTTTAAATTTCTCCTTGTCTTCTTTCGAGCAGTCAATTGTACACTTCATGACGACCACTGTCATACGGTTATACTCCGCTTTGATGATCACCCCAAACTGACCTTGTCCAACGACCTCGCTACCTCTATCCAACTTCAGTTCTCGAGAATGAATTTCGGGGATATCTTGTGGTCGATGGTGAATGACACCAGTTGAAGAGTAGAGATGCATCTGACTCAAGACGTCTCCCCATTCTTGAGTGGAGAGCTCGCGGGGTTTAGGACGAGGCGCTTTGGTGTTGCGTTGTTGGTCCCATCGCCGCCGGAAGTCCGGATTCTTCAGCTTGTTCCTCCAGTACTCGGCACGGGGATTCTGGTCTTCATGATCAGCCATGAGCCACGTCAGGAAGACCCGAAAGATTGGAAAACGGATCGACGAATCAGTGATCTTGTGTACAGCAACACCAGCAAAGCTCTCAGCGAGATAAACAGAGTAGAGGAAAGTTTCCATCGGAGTGTTTGTCTGAAGATGAAAATTCACAGGTTCTTGAGAGAAAGGCTTAGCTTATTCTTCTTGAACAGGTTTCCAGCGAGGTTCATTTCTACTGCAAAAAAGCGGCAGATTATAAACCTATTAGTCAACCCGACATCTGTTGTGTCTGCGGCCTACAGCACCTCGCCAAACGCCGGGTTATTCAGCTTGTTCCTCTTCGTGGGGTGCATCGAAGCTGTTTTCTGGCTTTGCAATGTCTGGTGGCGTTTCCTATCTATCTGCGTCTCCCTGTCGGTGTCTGGTGCAGCATGATTGCAGGGTGATAAACGGTGAACGACACGTCAAGAGACATGCCCACCAATACATTTTAAACAACTTTTTCATTTGAAGATTAATGATACACATACAGGGTGATTCCTATAAATTCGACGGATTTTGATATTCTACAATAAATTCAGCACTCGTTCCCCTACATCCAGATTCATTGTACAGGTACATAAGACCACTTGAAATTATTGCCCGGAAGTTTCGTACAGATCACAGGTATCCCAAGGAGCATGAAAAATATAATGCGTACTGACCGCAAAACACCGCTCACCGACTTCAACCTCTGGTAGCAGTATCCCGTCTCAATTGTTTTCGCCAATCTGTTTCTTATTTGATGAACAACTTTTTGGACTTGTATCCGCGTGTACCCATTTCAGGAAAAACCTACTGCGCTTGGCGTGGGGAATTGAGGCAGTAACTGCCATTTTTCGCCCAAATATCCCTGAATTAATTGAGATATTTTTAGGCGAAGCTCAAGACAAGTGAGCCCATCCGGATGATTATTACTTCCTGAACAAACGTTCAAGCTTCTAACTGAAATAGAGTCCATTCGCTTGAAAATCCATGTGAAGCAGTAGATGAATAAAAACAAAAATTTTCTTACTGACAAGCAAGGTCCAGTGGTACAGTTCCGACCATTGGATACAATATCCAACTAAACTATTCTTTTTCCTGTGCGCCAGGATCTTTCCATGAGGATATCATTAGCGGAAAGTTTTTGAATGTTTTGGTTAAAGAGCGAAAATCTTTAAGTGTCAAAATTTTGAGGTGCGAAAAGCGACCCCTATCTCCGCCTCACTCGGTTACTTTGTTGAGTGTTTGCTGGGACAACTGTGATCTCTACGAAACTTTCAGGCAACATTTATGAGTGCCTGATGTATGTATACAGTAAATCTCAAGGTAGGCGGACGAGTGCTGAATATGTTGGAGAGTATCAAAATCCGTCGACCTCATAGGAATCACCCTGTATGTTTGAGTCATACAGTGGACCTGTTTCGCAAGTCATGTTGTCGGCTTGCACGGCATAAGTATAGGTTTTATGCTGTGCAGTTATCCACGGCTTATGTTTTGCCTAATATCGCTGCACAGAATTTGAAATTCTGTGCAAGCTGAGTTGATTGTACTATTGACCACTTTGATCGAAATTTGAAATTTTGGTGGATAGAGCGTGATCGGACCAATCAGCGAATTGGACTTGGCGCGTCAAGTGATCCGAGCTACACGCCTCCCAAATTGCGCCACTTAACTTCCGCTCTCGTTCCTTCCCGAAGTCCATCATTCTTTCGGCCGAAACTAGCATTGAAGTTAGGAACAGATAATTGTCTTCCCGAAACTATCGCCAGAAAAAGCGAAAGAAGTCCAGGCTTTATCCAGTAGACGGCTAAATGACAGGCCCCGCGAATTCCGATGCCCTGCTGAACTCGCGCGGCCTGATATCCCTTTATGCTAATATTCTGTGCCGGAAGTGAGCAAACCGCGAAACGGTTTCTGCACAGAAACTGACACAGTATAAAATCATGAAATTTTGTTCTATCCAGAGCCGAAACGGGACTTGCGAAACAGGTCTAGTATGACTCCAACATATGACTCATACTAAATTGTGGAGCCGCGCAACGATGCACTGCTGGTTTTGTATGGAATCATGTCGAAATGAGTCACTATTCGAAAGAGAATTGTTCTCCATATCAGGGTAAACACAGTTCGTTATTCAACCTACTGCTTTTGGAAAAGCAGAAAACCAGCTCTGACGGAAAAAATCTTCTTCAATCCTGTGAACCTGAGCGAACTGCATCCACACTTCGGAACAATCGTAAAGTTCGGGGCCTTCAGAAGCAAAGCTCTGCTTTTGGCTGAAGACGGAACTTGATATCCCTGACGATTTACACTGTAGTTAAAATCGCTGATGGGGTTATCTTCTCCCTTCTCTCGATAGCAGTAAGCTTTCACTACATCTGCAACATGCGGCGGCTATTACAGTAATTTTCGTTCGGTCATCGGCTGTACTGCAATAGAATTTGTAGAATTCTTGTAGAGAGGCGCACTCGAAAATATAGCAAGTCTGGTCCAGCAGCGTTCTGTTGAAACGTGTGCTCGAAATCCTTTTAGTTGTGCAGACTCCAGTTCGCAGCTCATCAATTGCAATGGTGAAGATTTGGGTGTTAGATACCTGCGAACAAAAAGATCTATGCGTAATAGCTCTAAAAATATTACTATCGGAAAAGCAAGACGACTCACCGGACAGCACTTTCCAGCTCTTGGAAAAAACTTCATCCTGCGGACACGACAATAATTACCAAGCTATAGGATAAATAGGGTTTATCGTATCAGTACTATTTGTCAACCGAAACGAGTACTCGACTTACTCTACCTCCTTGACTTTGACTAGCTGTCCATTGGATAACTGAAACGTAGCAGGCAGAGGAGCGTTGGAGAGACTACCTAGAGAGTATTGCATGTACAGTCCAGTCGCTCGAGATGTGTACATCGCTCTTCGATTTCAAAACTGCAAAATCATAGTGAGCACAAGACTGCTCGCCATAGCCCTTATTGATTGTTTGCTCATTCACGCAACAATGGCAGCCTGTTGCATTTACTTTTCGCTCTTCTTCTCAAATTTCCGAACTTTCTTTTCCTTACCGCGTCGCGTGTTTCCCAGACAAGCAGTGAAGAGTTGAGAATACGTCCATAGACTGAAGCTTTGATCGACAGAAAGGACATTTGATGGAGTATATCTCACGGATAAGCAGTAAACGACGAGAGGCACTTCCGGTTGATCTCTGCATCCGACAAATCCCTGTTTCCAGCGAACTCGTCTTGCTGACCGCTGAGATGGCATCTGGTTCTAATCCTGCTGGTAATGGGTCCACTGTTGTTGCTCGAGGAAGGACTGGCGATAGGCTGACGTTGGACGAAAAGCGAAAGATACTGGAACTATATCCATCGCAGGTAAAACCATCGATGTTTGCAGCGGAACCAGAGATCGTGAGGTGACCTTTCTTTTTTGTTAGGTGATTCTGAGGGAAGTCATGGAAAAGTCCAACATCCGCTCCCGATCGACTATTGCAAAACTTGGCAAACAGCGAGAGAAGTATCTCGCGTTGCCGGCTAACGTTCGCGGTAAAAGTATCGTATCCAGGAAGCGCAAGTTCGACGTTCTTGAAGAAGCGGCTATGAAAAACCATGGAGATTGTATTCAGAAGGGATTTCCTGTATCATTCACTGATCTGAAAGAGGAGGCAAGGCTCGTAGCTACCAACTTGAATACGGAAAACTTCAAAGGCAGTCAAGGATGGGTTTCTGGTGTCCTTAGAAGAAACCAGCTTCAGACAGTGGTTTTGCAAGGTAAAATTCTACCTCTCAAAGTAACTTCTCTGAAGTTCTGTAGTAGTACAGCATTACTTGCAGGCGAAGAAGCAGGAAGTGATCCCAAAGTCGCGGAAGACTGGATAAGGGACAAATTGCCTGAGATCCTTCAGGAATACAAGAACGCTGACATTTTCAATTGTGATGAAACCGGAAGCTACTGTCGCTCTACGCCTCGAAAGACTCTTCTTAAGGTTTGACAAAGGATGAAAGGCGGAAAGAAAGTGACGGAACGGATATCGGTCATGCTCTGCTGCAGTTCGTCCGGCGAGAAGCTTCCTCCCCTTGTCATAGGACGGTCCAAAAAGCCGCGTGCCTTCACCAAGGTAAAGCTAGACTTCAAGAAACTTTCTTTTGTTTTTTGCACTTTCTTTTGTTTATTGCAAGCTATACGGTAAATGTTTGGCTGGTGGCAAGTTAAAATCGAAGAGCGATGTACACATCTCGAGCGACTGGTCAGACTAATCTTTTAGTCAGCAGAGCTTACAGTAATAATTCTCACTTAATAATAACCTTTATCTGTTCGACTGCTTTGTCAGGCATAGCGCTTAGGGGACAAATTGGAAAAATGGTGGCAAGAAAGCCGTAGGAAAACGAGAGCCATACAAAAGTACAGCAAAAAAATTTAAACAACCAGCAAAGGATCGACAAAGTCCTTACACCATTTTAAATTTGAAAATTTAAAATCCCGCCAGATAATTATTAAAGCTGCCAACAGATAACAGTTAACCAGGACTAGAGCAAAAGACGGGATCTTTCAAAGTTTCTGCGGCCACGTAGGTAAAAGAAGTTGCGGTAGAATCTAAAAGTTTACATGACGCGGAAGCAAAGCTTACAGGCGACAGCAGAAATTCTTTGGACCGACTTCTTGCTGTCCTTCCTGGCATGTCTCTCTTCATGATGAGCTCGTCACCTGCAAATATTCCTTTCCAGATCTTAAAAGCGTTCGGTAAAATACCTTCCAGCCTTCTCTGCCACAGCGGATGCCACTCCATTTCAGCCAAATGTTCTCTGTACTGCGCGAAGTCCACGTCATGCCTCTCGTCCCCTTCCAGACAGCCCAAGCGAATAGTCTGTAGGAACTTCTTCTGGATATTTTCGAGCTTCTTCTGCAAACCTTTTCCCGTGCTGTGCCACGACGATAACGCGTAGTCCAACACCGATCTAACGATGCTCTTGTACAGCAGTTGTTTCACCATACCAAAGCGCCGAGGGAAAAAGGCTTTGATCGCGTACAGTCTCCTTCTGCACTTAGCCACCACCTTGTCCACTTGTCCGGTCCAGTCTAAACGCCTCGAAAACGTCACTCCCAGGCACTCAGCTTTAGCTTCAGTTGGAATGGCTTCTCCGTTGAAGTTGTAACTTTTGGTTGGAATCAGTCTTGTTCTTCTTGTTAGAGATCCGGAGATGCTGAGACTTTTTTGGGTTGATTTTAGGCCCACCTCTTCGCACCAGTTTGCTAGGCTGTCCAGGTCTTTTTGCATGGCAAGGCAGTCTTCTTCGCTGTTGACTTTGCGGTGGAGTACGATGTCGTCCGCGTACTGAAGTAGCTTTGAGTTCCTGCTGACGACTCCTGACAGGCCGTTGACTGCTACGGTGAAAAGAACAGGCCCCAGGATCGATCCTTGTGGAACTGCTGACTTCACTTCGCGCTCACCTGAAAAAAAACCATCCACCATGACTCGCTGACTTCCTACCCTTCAAGTAGTCGGAGAAGAGCGCCAGCAGGCAACCATCCACGCCATGCCTCCGAAGGCTGTTGACGATGACGTCATGCGGCAGTCTGTCGGAGGCTTTAGTACAGTCAAGAAAGACAACGTCTGCTTCCTTCCTTTCCAGTAGAGCTTGCGCAAATTGATGGGACATTTGCAGGAGCTGCATCTCCGTGGACCGCTGTCGCCTGAAACCAAACTGAGAATCAGAAAGTAACTTGTTAGAGTTCAGGAAGCGGGTCAGATAATCGGCGAGAATCTTTTCGAAGAGTTTGGGCAGTGGTGGGAGGAGCGATGTCGGACGGTAGGCGGAGCTTTCTTTCTTCGGCACTGCTACAACGTCTGCCATCTTTCAGGCTGTTGGAAATTTTCCCGACTGGAGTATCAGGCTGAAGAGTCTTGATAGGGGATAGATGATGGACGTGCCCGCGATCTTAAGAAGCCGATTCGTAATGAGGGAGGATCCGGCTGCTTTGTTGACATATAACTTTCGGATGTTGTTCAGGACGGTGGAAGTGGAGATGTGGAGTTCAGAGCAGTGGAATGTGGAGTTACACGGATGGAGTTTGGCTTTCTCTGCAGTGGATTGCACATTCGACGTATTCCTTGATGAAGACTTCGCTGATATGATCTGCTCTATCTTGAGGATGGACTAGGTACCTGTCGACGCTACCTGGAATGGGGTTTGGAGGAAGGGGATTGCTTACGGTGTTCTTTTTCACATACTGCCAAACCGCTCTTGGATTTCTTTTGGATGAGCCAGCGACAATGCGAAGCTTGCGATATCGGTCTGCGCGAATTATCTTCTTGTTACAGGCCCCCAACTGCCTCCACGCTTCCGAATCTTTTGAATCCTTTGTCCTTTTCCATTGTTGAAAGGCTCCTCTGGACATCCGTAGACCCTCAACAGTCATAGCCGAAAGGGAGGGACGTAAAAGGCGTTTGGATCCGACAGACTCCAGCTGGAGACAATCTCTGGCCGTAGCTAAAAGCAATTCCCGAAACGACACCACTGCAACGTCACTATTACACTGCCAATCAAAGAAGCCGATCCAATCAATCGAAGACAGGCTGTAGCGAAACTTCTTGGCTCCTTCGTCGTCCGACTTCCAAATCTTCTTCGGCCTGACTGTCAATTTTGGCGTCATTATCACTAGACTGAAATGGATCCCATGATGATCATTCGTGGCAGCAGGAGGCTTGATGATCCTCACCCCGCGAACCAGGCTAGTTTGAGATGCGAAGACGAGGTCCAATGATGAACTGCTGTTGCCTCTTTGCCTTGTACATTCTTGCACTTTCTGCCAGAGCTTTCCGCAGCGAAAGCAGATCTCTTTCTCGTTCTGACGCTCCGCTAACGTTGGATGTCCAGTCTAGCTTCGGGCAGTTGAAACGCCGACCAGTACGATGTTCCGCCGAAGGTGAGGAGGAATACGCTCCATGGAGGTGCGCAGCTTGCTGAAGGCTTCCACGTCGTAGCCAGGGGCATAGACGACTTCCAGCAGCAGGTTCATCCGTAGCGCTATGAGCTTCACCCACAGCACTTCTAGGCCTGCCACTTCCAGCTCTTTCATCCTGATGATCTGGATGTCCTTCTTGACTGCTAGCGCGACCCTTCAGACTCCTTCTTGCAGTTCAAACGATCAAGTCGCTCGAGCTTCTACTGGTCTAGGTCGCAGGACATACAATCAACCGTTGCCTCGTCTGCCATAGTCTCGACAAGCGCTACGACATCCGCTTTGCCTTCTTCCATCCACTTCTTGACTTCCTCGCTCTTGCTCCGGATACCGTTGACGTTCGCGTACCGGACGATCAGTTTCCTCCCCACTTCTCCCTTGTACTGCGGTACTGGCATAGCGATCGACGAGACCATGGAAGAGATAACTTCTACAGTCCGTGACACGGACGAGCTTTTTAATCGTGGGAGTGCCGTGAGATCCGAATTTACCACAGAAGACGGAAGTCATCGTAGAGAATAACCCAGGATACCGCTTTACAGCACGGCAAGGTGTCACGTGACAATGTGATTACGCATACTTGTGCCGAACGCAATCCACCTACTGGCTGGCTTCAGCTTGTAGAAATCGTCCGTGTGACGTAGTGTACAACTGAGAATTATTACTGTACCTGATATATCATAGTGATCAAAGCCATTGTTATCGTATTCTTTTATGAAGACTGTGTGAGATTCCAAATTCTTGTTGTCCCTCCGGATCTCCGTGCTTTTGCTGATTAGGCCGTGACCAGCGGTGCCGCGGCGAACAGGACTTTGCGGAAAACAGTCAGGGAATGGCAACGTCGGCCCTCGTCACGAATGGCAGCGTCACGAGCCGAGCCACATCATCATCCGCGTACGTACGTTGCACCCTTGGAGTCGTCTCGTAGAAGAATTCGGGTTCGCTCAAATTAACCGAGTCAGCGACCAGCTCATCGTGAGGTCAAGGCAATATAGAATAAAATATTTTTTTCGCAAAGTCCTGCTCACCGCGGCACCGCTGGCCGTGACCGAAAAAGACAGTCTGTATGGCGAGGGAGGGGAAATAGGACCCTTACTTTATCGTATTGTACGTCGATTACTTCAAGTTCTCGAGCCAAATCACCCAGTTTTCATCAGCTGTTAAGACTAGTTTGGGGTTCAGGTCTCTCACGATCCTATGGAAACTCCTCCATGCGGGAAACCCACCACTGCTGCGTCACACACCAACGTGGGCAGTCGGGTCCAAGAAGGGGAAGAATTCAATACGGATAGCAGCGTGGTTTTCGAACGATGACTGCGGGGGAGTAAATATTTCTAGTATGTCGCAGGAAAACCTGCGTAACGTGTTGAGGGGGGCCGGTACCCATCAACACGTTACGCTTGAAGAATCGGAAGGCCATCATGCAGAGGACAGCATGATTTCGACTAACCCACTTGGTTACTCCAGTATGATCGATATTTGTCTGTGGGATCCTTGGCGTTATCGAACTGGCCAAAACTACCTGTTTATATCCGCCCCACACAGGAGCACAACTAAACAGCTTCAGCCGTAAAGCTGACGGTTTCAGACGCGGAGCTGCCTTCAAACGGGACAAACCGGATGCCTCAGCGAAAAGACTCAAAACGGAAACCCCTGCGAGCCCGCGACCTTGCACTCGCAGTCTTCCGTCATCAACGAAGATGCCGATTCCGAAGAGCTTTCGACAAGCGGTTTATCCCTTTCTAGAGGTGGAACCGATCAGACAACCTTCAAGAACGAGAACTCCTCGTCAAGAGCCGCGGTTGACTGTGACTATCTGTCTGCCAGGTGGCGCCACTGCTATTGCACCAGCTGGCAAGGAACCGTCGAAATCTACCCACCTTGTAAACAACCATCTCTCGTTTCAGTGAGAATTTTGAAATCAATTAGTCGTACTGCGGGATGGTATAACTTGCCGGCAGGACCGGATGACGAAAACTGCACCACCGAAGGCATATTGCCAACCGAACAGACTCCGGGTGAGAATTTGTCTCAGTTCTCGTGAGCCAAGAAGTGGGAGCTGGAATATAACACGAAGAACTGACGAGTTTCCACAACTCACAATCCTAACTCCGTGATGGAAAACGATCGGCCAAATCTGGTTACAGCAGTGCATCCACATGAAGATCGTATCGCGTCAGCGTTTCCATTATTCAGGAGCTGGCTTAGCAGCCTGCCAACTGGGATCTCTCAACAAGAGACCTGGATTTGGGCACCCGGCAAACAAGGACGAGAGCAGCGTTTCCGATAATTCGCCATTCCTTTCCGCATCTGCGCTGTGTAACAGTGCAGGCAAACAGGTTACTCTAAAAGGGGGCAGGGTCAAAATCGAGTTTTTGACCGGTGACGCAGAAAGTAAACAGCTGATCGAACAGTAATTCAGAGACGTTGGAGGATCGGTCGTGGGTTGAGCGTCCAGATGAGTGGAGTCATTCATCCCGCCCTGCAGCTGGATATCCTGTCTTAAAGTATTTTGATGTCGAATATAAACTCGGTTTGCAGGTTGTGAATGACTTTCCGAGCAGTCCTGAATCGGGTTTTGTGGGTTCCTTTTTGCGTGACATTCGTACAAGACTTTCTTTCAGGGTTTGCAAAGCGTGGAACGAATACTCGAACCTTTCTTGGATCAGGACGTCAACCCGTGCCTGTTCTTCAGCACCACACACGGCCTGTTGCATAAGGATTTTGATCTGCGCACTGGCAGGGAATAACCGCAATCTTTCCGGGAGAATTTTCTGTCTCATCATTACCTCCAGGAATATTTATCGGAAGGAGTTAGTGAAATGTAACAACTACAAGTTGTGGGAAACTATCTGCAGGAGCACTGTCGTCTTCGTACGGTGGCTCTGGATCTGGTCGGATCGGATCGGATCGGATCGGATCGGATCGGATCGGATCGGATCGGATCTGATCTGATCTGATCTGATCTAATCAGATATGATCAACGTGGTTGGTCTCGGTTGGACTTTAGCGCATCGCCATGACAGGGGTATACGCGAAAATTAACCGTCAAAAATGGGTATTACATGAAGCCAGATGGAAGCAGCCAATCAAATTCACGTGTGCGGGAGCCATAGTTGTCATTGGTCAGACGACAAATAAGCTCCAGCCAGCATCGTCCCACCCATTTTCAACAGCTAAATTTGCGTACACTTTATATGCATGTGGGTCCTCTTTGGTTTTGTCCGGCCAGAGTACATAGTGCAAAAGTTGACCTACCGTGGCGCCCGAATTGCTGGGCAAGCAGGGTAGTGTGAAGTTACACGCATTAAAAACGGTGTGACAAAGGCAGACGGGGTCTAAGGTGTCTGTGGAATCTGGTACACTGTAGCATACCGGACCATTCGTCTGCAGAAGCTTATCTTTGACTGAGGCAGGTATGTAATTCGGGACGGTCATTTGACTCTTTTTGGAATAGCCTCTCACCACCACATCATCTGTAAAACAGAAAGAACTATAAACGTCGCTGACCTAATCATTGGCATTCACAAAATCACTGGCAGACGGTCGAAAGCGGCAACGGTTATTCGTTTTTGCTGGCCACTGGCGCTTTCGGCCGGCTGCCGATGATTTGAGTCTTGATATTTAGATAAGCGGTTTTTGGTCCTAATTCCGATTCTGACGATTCTAACCTCAGGTTGTGGAGCAAAATTAGGACTATCAAGTGGTATCAAGTATGAGCTGACAAGAAATATCTTGATTAAGAATGGGAACTTTCTCCCACCTTGTACGGCTTCGTGAACCTCAAATTGACGTGATCGTACGCGTAAGGCCTTACCAGTTGCAGGCAGCAATTGTCACCTACTTCCCCAACGAGGTAAAGGACATGGAGTTTTCCAGTGGGAATTTCGGACATGAAAATTTCCAGGTTGTTTTAACGTAGCTACTGGTCAGATTGCGTCGTACGGTAAGTCAGTCAATAGAGAAAGTCTTTCTGATCATAGCCAAGCCGTCTTCCGAGTCATTTGACGGTGCAAAGGTGAGAAAGGAAGGTCTGCAGGAGACAGGATGAAATCCAATGTTAAAGAGCCTGGACAAGAAGTAAAACGTAGGCCTGAAGAGGCGCTTGTGTAGTCTTTTACGGAGACTTACGCCAAGACGTCACAACAGTCAGATATTGTGGTACCACCCTACACCGCAGTTTGGAAATTTCCATGTCCGAAGTTTCCACTGGAAAACTCCATGTCCTTTACCTCGTAGGGATGCTTTGCGGGTACGACGACATCACAGGCGCAGTTTATGAAGCACTGGAATACTGAATCCCGATCTGCTTGCTCCCATAACTCTGTAACCAGTTATCGGACGGAACTTCTGTTCCTTACGTTCGATTGCCCATTTAATTATCTACAAGATATCTATATTTCGACTGACCACTTTGGTACAAAAACGAAAAAGTCTTCTCCTGAACAATTGCGAAACACGCGAAAAACCGCTTTCTGAGAATCAAGACTCATTACGTCCATGCCAGTGATTAAGCTTAGGCCAGGCGCGTGTTCGTGATTCAACGAAATTTCGTTGCGCATACGGTTCGAGCATCTGAACGACGTTATCGGAAACCGTTGCACTGATATTACACGAAGGATCTCAAAGATATGTGTTTGCCACTAATATGAAGAACCTAGATACTTCAACCGAAGGACACTTACATTGTGGCCCCGTCGCAGCACTTCTGTGATATGCATGACAGACATAGTCGTCGGCTGCTCCACCGAAAGCATCCACAGAGTTCACCGAGTTCTTGCTTACAGCGCCTGGATCAGGGGAATTGCACCTACTGTTCATAAATCGTGTTCCGTCAGCATAACTGTTTGTCGCCATAATCCATTCTGCTCCAGGCGGAGCGGTAAGAGCGACGGTCATGCAGTGAATACAAGAAGTTGCACCTGTGATCATCAATAATCAGTCAGGCACTGTTAATTTTGTACTTTTCTGGGTTGGATTTAACAGAAAATTTTATTACATTATCTTTTCTTACTCATCTCTGCTTTTGCGCTCAGACTGCTGCTTGAAAGTTGTTTACCTGTAATTTGCCTCTTGAAAACGGTATTCAGTGTCGTTGTACTACTCGTCGATTGAATGATACAACAAGTTTAATGAAACCTGAGAGATCGTCAGCTAACCACGGACCGATCGATGGATCCTTGGACATTGCTATCGGTCCCAGCAGGATATGGCTAGGTTCGGCCAAGACCTGTACTGTACCAAGTCCAATACTTAAGTGGGCTAACCGTCATGCTTTGACAACGGTATTACTGCTTACCAGATTCAGCCACTTGATCGTCTTCAAGGAAAGCTGATTAGCCAAGCCTTACGTTGATAAGCCTTTTTTGACAATGTTTAATAACAGAGATTATCAAATAAAACTAATGACCATAATAACAGTCCATTTTTACAGAAATGCAGGTAGGTCATTTGGACTCGTTAGGGTTCCCTGAAATGCAGGTAGGTCAGTTGGACTCGTTACGGTTTGCGTTTGACTGCTGTCGACAGGCGGGATGCGACGCCATTGCGATCGACGGACCGCACGTGCTGATCGCGTATCATAATTCTCTTCTTATCGAGACGTCCATCGGCAACGGGTTCCGCTCCGCCGACCGTTGTGGCATAGGTCCAGTCTCAGTCAAATTTCATCCGTAGATTCTTGAGAAGTTCGAGAAAGATTCTGAGAGGATTTCTTCTCGAAATCTTCTCAAAAGGGCAAACAGTTTTGTGAAACTTCCATGCTTATCGAAGCGTAGCGAAGCTAGCACTCGATGCCCCTTGATACTGTCTCCAATTTCATGTCAAAAAAGGGGTGGTTCGGAGCTAAAAATGTTATCCCGTAAATTGGGCTGCCGATACCCATATATCAAAGCAGCCCTTAAGGGACAGCGCTCGGGGGATACCAAGTCCTTGTAGGATACTTCAAGGCAGAAACAGTACGCACTTTCCGAAGTCACTACAAAGTCCGAGTCCAAAGTCCATGTCTCAAGTCCAGAACTGGCTCGTTTGAGTCACTGAAGGAAAGACAAAGTGTAGGAGACTTTGGACTTCAGGCAAACTTCATGTGCCGGGCAATAGCGCCACCGGGTCTCCACCGCAGTCGCGGATCTTAGAGGTAAGAGTTGTAGACACTACAGACATCAAGTTGCCACCGCCAGATGAAAGTCCCACTGTAGCTATGATGAGTTGCAACGTCATTCATAAGCGCAACAGCTGATCAGAACTTTGAATAGTTGGGCAGCCACCATGCTTCCCAATGCTAGCTAACCGCAACTCCGATTACGCTATTTTTCGAAAATAAGGGGAGCTCTGGAAAGCAAAATGTAGTTAGACGTCACGAGAGGGGCGGAGCAAGGCCGTAGCTACAGTTGCAAGGTGGACCGGAGTGGCAACTTAATCTCTATATTGCTTGGAAGATGAGAGGATTGAGAGAGGCTTCCCGCCAGCTCCGCGTCATGGAACCGGAAAACATGAGCCACCTGTTCTAAGAAGGGCGAATCTGAAGTTGTGCACTTCAAAGCCTCGAAGTGGTGGCACCTACGGCTCTAGAAGGTGGTACTCAGCTCAGAACCTGAAATATCAAGCCGTAGCTTTTGCAGTAGCCTTACACTTGTTGTACTCTCGAATTCTCACTACCTCTTCAAGTTCGGCGTGTCATCTAGCCGGCTGCTCAACTTCAGGTATTGGGTCTCGTGGCCTACACCATTAGAAAGTCACCGTTGCTTGATGGAATTAAAAGTTTCAACCTGATCGAATACAGTGCATTAGAGTTGTCTTGTCATACTGTAGTTCGTGCATGTGCCACAAGTCGGGCACTGAGAAAAGTTCGTGAAGTCGTGCGAGTAGCCTCGACCAATATTAATACAAGATAATCACCGAATGGCCATCTCGCGAGTACTTTTGAGTTTTGAAACCAAGACGCCAAACAATGTAAAGCCCGCTATAAGACAAACCTGCAGCAAATGACGAAAAGGCTGACGTAAGTGTGAAGAGTATCACAGTCGAAATCACGGCGGCAAGAATGATCAATCCGGAACGGCACTCCTGGAAGCCCCAAAGTTCTAGCCACAAGCACCGGAAAAGTCACCTGTCATCTTCTCAAGTTTCGCTATGGTGGCGAAGCATGGCAAAGTTGGCCTGCACGACTTCATAAATCTGTTTAGAGACATGGAGCTAATTTCAGTGAAAGCGCTGATGACTCAGTCTGTAAAAAACTTCCCAATTGAATATTATTTGAAGAACGAATCTTTCTTTTAACAGACTGTCCTTGGACTTCATAATTTCCTAAACACCCAGCTGAACGGAAGCAGAACGAGCTGGCACGAAGACTTCTAGTTTCGGAAAAGTTGGTCGCACGGCAGGGCTGAACGATAGAATTAGACAGCTACGAAGGCATACATAAGACTTGTCAAACAGTGATGTGACATTGCGTGACCGACCGTCAGACTGTCACGTAATCGGACCTCCATCTGAGATGACAGCCTGTCAGCTGGCCACCGACTTGGCCCGATCTTTCGACCAAAGACCAAACCAAGTCGGTCGTATCAATCGTCAGTCCGGGTCTACCGGACCATCAATCCGAGTCCATCCTGATCCTCACTCCGGATAAGCGGATCACGAGAAACCGACGACAGTCAATCAAACAATCAGCCGAACATAAATCGCTCGAACAAACAAGAGATTCGAGCAATCAATCGAAGAGAAAACTCGACGCCGTACGCATTAATCAAGCAATCAAATGCGTTCTTGATTGATTATGTGATGCGCACACATGTGTAATTTACTAGTCTCATAGTACATATTGCTACTAACACCCAGGAGCCCCTATTTCGGTGTACTCCGAATCTACGATTTTTGTTTCTTGGGAGTAGTCACTGAAAGGACAATAAAAGCCTTAACAGGAGTCAAGGACGCGGAATTGAAGTCCCAGCTATGCCGACGAAAGTCGAGCCGCATGAACGTACGTGAACCGGCAACAACCTCTAGGCTTCCTGCCATCGCCGGACGAGGCTAATCGGCTACTCTTTTCGAAGAAAGAATGACCAGCAACCGTCTGATCCAATCAGCAACTCCATAGATCTCTGATGCGCAGGTTCCCATAGGCCTGATGGTTTTCTAACAAGTGCCCAGACTACAGCTCAACTAACGCTGATCACGAGCAGGCCAGAGACCTTTCATATATGAGACTGAGGTTGTGCATTCCAGGCCATACCATCTTGAAATGGAAAATAGGAAAGGAATTCCTGATATTCCTATTCTCCTATTTTTCCTTTTCCAAAACTCTCCGATGAAAACTTGGAATTTCAAAACACCGTGAAAACGTATGTTATCGTGGGGTAAATCGATCAAGTTGTGCAGTTTCTACGCGAATAATGCTTGTACCATGCGGACGAATGCCTTTTCGGTCCAAAGTATTCCAGCTAACCGTCAGATATCACAGCCACGTCGAAAAAGCTGACCGTGCATCCTACAAAACCCACCATCTTTGTGGAGACCTTCGATCAGGTGATCCGTTAATTTATCTGATATCTGTAAAATCTGAAAAACAGCGAAATTCCTCATGAAATTCCTACTAGTTTTCCAGATTTCGCCTGTTTTCCAGAATAGAAATTCCATCGTTCCAAACCCTCACCCCTTGGAACGGAAAGGAATTCCTGGAAAGGAACGGAATATGGAAAGGAATGGACCTTGGAATGCACAACCTTATACAGGGTGATAGGGTGATTCTGATTGCTGCGAACGATTTTGAAAATCTACTACAAATTCACCGGCAGTGATTTTATTCTAGTAATTTGGAGCTTGAAAGGCCTTGGCCTTATGAATCGCTAGAACACGGGCAGGCCAAGAATCGAGAGATTTCTGGAATATCTCAAGAGGAATTTTCTTGTACTCCTCCTGTGCGGCTCTTATCATGCCCTTCTCGGTGGTGTAGTTCCGTTGCGCGAGTCGCTGTTTCAGGTAGCCGTTCGCAAAGAAACCCATCGGCGACACATCCGGGCTGTTTGCCAACCATTCTTCCTTCGTAATAGATTTCGTCCTTCGGGATTTGAGCCATGTGACGACTCTCTTTGCGGTATGAGCTGGAGCACTGTCCATGTGAAGGATCACCTTCCAAGCATCAGCTCCATACAATTTTGGCACATCAATATCGAACATTGGCTTGAGAATTTTCTTGATGAAAAGATCAGCATTGACTTTGGCTTTCCCGGGGACAGCGTAAAATCGAGTCGGACCACGGTAGGAATAGCCAGCAGCGAACATACGTTGGGCCGGAAATGAGGGGGACTTTACTGCAGTCGGGATTACTCGACCATCTTCACCATTTTTTTCCGTCACGTAGACGAAATCGGTCTTAACGTTCTTGAAGTCCAGCGGTAGCATAGCTTCGTCCATCGTAAGAATGTGCTCGAGGTTCTCTGAAATTGTTTTGTAGAAATTCAGGGTACGACCTTTTCGTTGTTTGATGGCTTTCTGAGACGGGAAATTTACTTTGGGCTTCTTGCGGATGGTGGCACCTAATCTTCGTGGATGATGCGGTGAATCGTGTGCTAGGAGACTCCTATCTTCTTCCCCATCCGTCTTTGTGGGATAGGATTGTCCTTCGAGCAGAGCTCAGCGACTTTCTTGATTTTCGTCGCTGTTCTGATAAGCGGTGGTCCGGGTTTCTTCTCTTGTATCCTTGCAGGGGAAGTTTTGCAGGATTCGCTTCCGACGCTTTTCCATACGAGGTAAAGGACATGGAGTTTTCCAGTGGAAACTTCGGACATGGAAATTTCCAAACTGCGGTGTAGGGTGGTACCACAATATCTGACTGTTGTGACGTCTTGGCGTAAGTCTCCGTAAAAGACTACACAAGCGCCTCTTCAGGCCTACGTTTTACTTCTTGTCCAGGCTCTTTAACATTGGATTTCATCCTGTCTCCTGCAGACCTTCCTTTCTCACCTTTGCACCGTCAAATGACTCGGAAGACGGCTTGGCTATGATCAGAAAGACTTTCTCTATTGACTGACTTACCGTACGACGCAATCTGACCAGTAGCTACGTTAAAACAACCTGGAAATTTTCATGTCCGAAATTCCCACTGGAAAACTCCATGTCCTCTACCTCGTACCTTCGATACCGTAGATTTCACCACAGTATACCCTTCCTTCGCCAGTTTCTTTATAGTCATGCGTATACTGTAATTAAGTCTTCTGACGGCCAAAATACGGACCCTGAGGTCCTCAGAGATTGGAGGAGGCATGATCAAGTTTTTGGAAAAAGCAAAACGATCAAAAAAACGGCCACAAAATTTTCTATCAGCTGATTTGCTCGGCAATCAAATTGGTTGATTACCCATTTTTCTGGTCGTGTTCAAAATCGTTCGCAGCAATCAGAATCGCCCTCGTATGAGACCAGTTTTTCTGGCAGCCCAGTACTAAGATTATGATTCTGATTTTGGTCGGGAACGATGCCGAAGGAAAGGTTGCGTGAATTCAGAAGGTCCTTCCACCAAAGATCTCCGTAAATACCTTTTCACGGGGACCTTCATAACTTTTTCCCCCAAACTGGACAAAGACTATCCCACAGGTTTTCCCTCGTAACGTATCCCCAACGCTCTTCTTTCATTACAATCTTACAGTTAAGTTCTAGTCCTAAGAGATGAGGGCTCCTCTCACCACCGACACCACCGATGGGCTCATCTAATCACCGGTTTTAGTCTTTACACCACCGAGAGGCGCCTCTCACCACTTCTTTAGATAAACGAAATGTGGTGAGACGAACCAGAAAGTCACGAGTTCACAGCCACCACTACGAAAGCCCATCGGTGGAAGGAGCCCTCACCAAAATAATGTTGTGGACGCCATTGTTTTTGAAAGCCTCTGAAATTGTGAAGAACAGCCGTCATGAAATTTCTGCACAGTTTTATCAGGTAGAAACACGGTATTTTCAAAGTGGCGATGAAAGAGTGCCATCCGTGGCGAAAACTGTTGCGGCCATTTATATCGATCGATGGTCGAAACTAGTTGTCAATATAGATTGATACCGACTGGACACCGGCTAGCGTGCAGTATCAATACAGTCGATGCAGATTAAGCTAATCAATATCCGGTAAGACTATAATAGTAAAGGTGTGTAACAAGAGCCAGCTGGACAATGGTCAGCAAAGCCTACCGGAAGTAATCTTTGTCTAGTGTATCAGTAATGTGTGGTGCTGGGATAAATCGATGCAGATTAAGCTAATCAATATCCGGTAAGACTATAATAGTAAAGGTGTGTAACAAGAGCCAGCTGGACAATGGTCAGCAAAGCCTACCGGAAGTAATCTTTGTCTAGTGTATCAGTAATGTGTGGTGCTGGGATAAATATGATATATCGTATCCTGTCGAAATATATCACATGACAGTGATTCGATATGACAACAATATCATATCGAAATATCGATATGGACGGAATATCGCTGAGCGGAATAGGATAAATGAAAATATCATCTCGAGGTATATCGATATATTTCTGATATATCGATAAATCGCAAACCTGCACTTGAGAATCGGAACTTCGGAAGTCGGTACTTCGGTTCGGTACCGCACAGGCAGCGCAGCCTCGCTCGTAATGTATCGCGCACATGCATCCAAGCCGACTTCGGAGAAGTGAACAGTCAGCGGAGCTAGGTGCGTAACGACAGACCTTGATAGATTGAGCAACGAACACACTCGCGTACACGAACACATCTGACTTTTATTCTAACTCAAACGTAATGAACGACAGTCGTTTGGTTGCTCTTTGGCTCTTTCTTGATTCCGATAGTTTTCAACATGATACTGGCTTGATATATCGATATACCAATGCAATAGAATTCGATATATCAACAATAAAATATCAGAAAAGTATCATATCGAAATATCGATACGTGGTTGATATCTAAACGAAATATAAATATTGAAAGATACTTATCAGAAAATATCACATCGTATTTTATCGTATTTATCCCAGCACTAGTGATGAGTGTAAAAGGGGAATTGCAAAGCATACGAAGGAATGCTAGAAACGAGCCGCAGCACGAAACGAAACCCTTAAAACTCGTTTAAAATTCAACAGATAGTGAAATCATTTGTGGCTCACGAAACGAAGGGAGGTTCGCTTCGCTTGCCACGAGAGACATTGTCAGTCAGTTTGAGTCGCTTACAAATATCAAGTCTTCTGGGCGTGTCGGTGTGCTTTGCCTTTACTCCAATCAGATTTGAGACAATGTTTTAACTCTTACGATATTACCGGGTTACACACTACACAGTGTTGTTTCAATATGACTTTTTCGATTTTAATTGCACTTACGATTAATTGGAATACCTCGGGCCGCAGCAATTTCAATTGTGTGGGATTCAATCCAGTGAATTAGTTATTACAATTAATCTGAATTCGGCTGGCGACTGCAATTAAGACTATTTCAATTGTGATAGTTCTTTTTCGTGATTTTACTATTCATATGACTGGTACTTTAACGCAACGTAAGCCATTCGTCTCATGCGCGTAGAATGCCCGTCAGATGTTTAGCACAAAGCATGGTACAGCGAAGGCATTTTAAAGGGATGTGCTGACGTCAACCCGATTATTGTGCTTCTGGAAATCTCGCGCGTATGCCATCATACTCACGAAAGATCCCTTAGGAGGTTGGTAGAGGAGAATACTGGGACCGGGGTTCAACTTCGCTTGAACGTTGAGGCACCGCGTGTGGTTAAGGAAGCTACACATCGCGCCCGTTCGCCATCGTGCGACATGCACATACGCACACACATTCGCCCAATCAAACGCCAATCACGCGTAGAAACTCCGACACTTGATGCACCCACGCGCATTTTAGCGCGCTGTTTTTTTGCAGATTAAGTAATTTAAATTGCCACATTCTGTATTTCGATTACCGATAATTATTATAATTTTGTTGTATTTTCCGAGTTCCAGTACAATTCTAATTAATATTCAAATTTTCTAGCCTGGAGTTCTCAATTTAAATTGTCATATTGGAATTCCAAAACCGTCGTTTTCCGGCATTTTCAATTATCCATTGTAATGATCGAACCAACACTGGTTATACAGCTGCGAGACTATGCAGAATGTATGGACTCTGGCGTTAGTGCATCGGTGATGCGTTTGACTGCCTCGGGCGTAGAGCAGGCTCGAGGAGCCAGAGAATACCTCATTGCTGTGAATTTTCGATGGGCTGCGGGCGGAGCAAATGTGCCCGGATTCGGGATTATTTACGGAGACCTCTGGCATGCACCACCATGCATGTTCCAAAACCTATGCTGTACCTTACGGCGAGGTCTTCAAGGCAGCAACACGCGTGTGTGAGAGCTTCCCCCCCCCCACATTCCACAAATGATACCAAACGGATGCGATGAGGTATATCGTCTGTCATATACCTCATCGCTTCCGTATCGCATGTCCGGGAGGGCATTTAGAAGCGGATGTTTGGGGGAAGCGGATGTTTGGGGGAAGCGGAAGTGTCGACTGATACTGATTCGCAGTTTTCTTACACGCATCCGCAGTTCGAAACGTTGGCCTACAGACATGAATCCTACATCGTTCACAATTTTTATGCTCAACAGAGAAGAAAAGGGAGGCTAGCTGAATGAACAGCGAGACTTTTTACAAAGGTTCATCATCAGATTCGAAAACTAGGTCTTTGGATTGTACTCCTGAAGTACCCTCGCCGGGTTCCATACTCTTGTCTACCTCTTGTCAACGGCACCGTTTCCCAGGGCCGCCTGAAGCCCAAATCCACGACCCTCGAACAAATCCAGAGCGTTGTGCCTTGGACCAAAGAACAGTAGGGCCAAATCGACCGCGTCGATTAACGGGTTCCTATGGAGTTCACTGTTGAAGGTTTTGAAACGAGTGCCGCAGACCCACACGTTGCTTCGAGGGAACAGTTCCACCTTGCCGAAGCCTTCCGTCTTCAGTAACAGCCTGGTTTCCTCCAGAATTCTACGCTGATTAGGATTCAGCTGGAACTGCAACCCAACGGTATATTATTCATTTGACAGTACTATGCTGACGAACCTACCAGCAGACATCGACGGCTCTTCGTTGCTGTCAGAGTCCGACAAGGTCCGCCGCCTGAACAGCTTCGAGCCTTCTCTGCGGTTATTGCTTTCACCTCCCGACAAAACGCACGCCTATTTCGGGCTTTTAAAGATTGATTAAAACAGGTTATTGTTTTATTCTTCAGTTTTAATTTGCTGATCGAAAAGTGGTCAACTTACCTAGTGTTATCTTCTTGCCTCGCTCTCCACAAACAGTCATGGCGCTCGACTCTGCAGCTGGCGATGATGATGCACGTTGGTCGAGAGATTTCCACGATGCTGCACCAGTCTTATAGTTGACTGTTCACATAAATCGATACCCAGGTTAAGTTTAATAAACTGAGATGAATTCAGTTGGCAGCATAATCGAATGTCTTACTGGACAGAATTTCTGCATCATCAGGATCGAGATGAATATACCCTAGAACATGCTGTCTGGTCACCGCAACATCTGATAATTTTGAAGGCATCATGAAAATGTACTATAAAGATTTTCGATGGTCATGAGAGTGAAATCAGCGAGTTACCTTTCATGGCGACAGTGTGCCTCGGCAGACAGGATTTTCGTCCGAGGTTCAGCGGTGTGTTCACCTGTTTGACAACAGGAAGTATTGTCACGTAAGCATCAAAGAGGTCGGGAATGCCAACAACACCGCATCAATCAGTTTTTTCAGTCAAGGGTGGCAGCGTCTCCTAGAAAACAAATATTTATATTTCCTTACGTTTCACTGCTGAGCCGGTGAATGGATTGAAAAGCCAGCATCTGCTTTCTACATTGGGCGAACGCGGCTTCCGAGCATACTCCCTATCCAAAGTCTGAGCCAACTGAAGCTGTGGGGACGCCGACCGTTCTGTTTGTTCCACTTCCGCCGACTCGCTAACCCAAGCTTCATCTTCGTGTTGTCCATCTGCAGATTCACAGACCAGTTCCGATAAGAAATCTCGCTCATTCTGAATTTTGGAAGGTGACAACGGACCGGAAGGTTTCTTTGGAGCGATATTCTGAAAACTACTCGATGAGAAAGCACTAACAGCAGAGATAGCCGTAAAATATGGGAAGCATTTACCATCGCTTTCCTGGCTTGCTCGTCCAGCGTTTTCTGTAGACCTTCAGCTTCAGCTTTGCTCGCAGTGATGATCACGAATTTGGCTTTGGAAGACTGCTGCTTTGCGTCCATCTTTCTCAAGTGACGAACGACTATCTGGTCACCCGTAGCTAGGGACTCGCCGTAGGAAACGCCGTCGTCCACATCCCATTTCTTCGTTGTCGTGACAGCTTTCATATCCAGTGTCAAAGCCATCTTGTCCGGAAACTGAACCACGATGAAGTCTGACAAGACAATAGGTAGAATACAGGGTATACCCCTCAACTCATAATTCTCCAAAACGCAACTGGACAAGACGAACGAATCTTTTTTGTGGATGTTCTCTAGTCGACTCTTCTCTGGGTTTTCGACTTCTTCCACAACGCTCTTCCGCTTTCGAGTTCGCATTGTTGGACCTGAAAGTACAAATGGTAATAGGGTTTCAGGGATGATTGAACGTCCAGTCACTCACCGGAAGTCCTTACATCAGACGGCTTCGCCTGCTTCTTCTCGCCTCCCTCGGACTTTTTGCCTCTGGAAGATCCCGGTTTTGCCATACCTGCAATACGGAACATAGGAAACTTCGTCAAGGTGCAGCCTCACCTTTAACTGTAATCAGGATCGGCTCTGAAATTACTCCGGAACAATCGCGAAAAAAATACAAGACTAAAATTGTCAAGCACGAAGTACCGCTACCGCTAACGGCTTACAAGGGGTACACACTAGGATTATCCGGACCGGGAAATGTAAAAGGAGTGACAGACCAGGGTACAAATTTCCCGAACACCCCATGTGTTTGGCTCTAAAAACCAGGTTCTTGGTCAGAAAAAATTTCCAGCTAGGGAAAATTTCGCCGAAAGCAAATGATTGGTTAAAACTTGGTATTCAGCCTACTGACTACAACCATGTATGCGCTTACACGTCCTACTGCACTGCGAAATCGCTGGTTGAAAATCTCCTTGTTTTCTTCCAGAGCATGGCCTTCTCGGCTATTAATTTTGAGCAGCGGATAAAAAGGTATCCTGGCTGCTGCGGCAAGATTGTTGCGATCTTCGGAGCAGTTTGCGAGCTCAGTAAGCCAATTCGACAATCTGGTTTCCCCGAAGTGGCGTATGTTGTCAGTTCCAATGGCCGGAAGCGTGCGCCGTTTGAAAATCGGTCTTGTCGAATTGTCTGCCGAGCTCCCATTTGAAACTTATACCACTCTTTTTCCTCTGCCAAGCGGCTAGGAAATGTTACCCAAGCTTACCTGAACACCAAACATGCTCATCAATCCCGCGAGGCCTCCCTTGGATCCAATATTGCTATCAGCTTCAATGGCGCGATTGTTGTCGAAGGTGGAAGGAGACGCGTTGTTGTGCTTCTTCTGCTTGAGCAGCCCAGCTCCGGCACGGCGGCACCCACTGCTCTTCCGGCGATAAGTGATTGGAGCAATAGTCTCACGTCTTCCACTGTGAGACTAGTATACATTCGACCCTAAAGAAAGCAGCGAAACGATTTACCAAGCAACATTCTTGACAAAGCGTAAACGAGGATTCTTGTCGATATTCATCACCTCTTTTCGTCGAAAAGATGCCCAGTTCAGGATAGTTCGGCTTGGGTCCTTTTCCGAATGCGGCTTGTGATACAGCTCACCTTCGATATCCAGTGCAAGTTCGTCGCAGGTGCTTCGCACTGGAACATCGACCACCGTCGGCGAGAAAGTCGAAGAGGGATCAGAAATGCGAGAAGCAAACATAAAGTCCGTAAATTCAGGTAGATGAACGTTACGGCTGAGCACAGCCGTTTGAATGTGATGTTGTTGGCTGGCCGTACGATTTGCCTGGCTCTGACTTGGAAATTTTACTTTTTCTTCTCGTACTGCATCATGCAAAGCGCAGTTACTTGACTGAGCTCTTGAATGGCTGCTCTTTCACTTCTCCGGGAAAGGCTATTTCGCGCGGATGCCACAGGGTATGTTTTGCACCACGTCATAGCGATACGGAAGTCACTGTCAAAATTTTTGTAATTAGGGCCCAGAAATGAGACGCTCGTGGTCGTACTGCATGTTAGGTCGATCTCAATGTCCAAAATTACGGTTTAGAACTTAGACTCGATACCATTAGCGGTATAATATTGATATCCCGCTACATTCTCGTCACGCACACTTTGGTAGCATTTGCGACTGAAGTTGAAGAGAAGAGCCAACCTATAGCTGGAATAACAGCTTATTGGAAAAGCAGTAATCTAACGGCAAACTATCAAAGCTCTACTAGTAAAAAACGTTGGCAGCCGAAGAGTACTCGCACGTTTTAGTAGCCTCGATCCAGCGTTGTCCCATTGGGCAAAGGCACAGGTTGTTGATGCACTGCAACCTCCCAAATTTTCCGGGTTGTGTGACGCCGCACCTAAATGTGTCCTGGCAGCAATGCTTGAAAGCCGCTGTAACAGAACAAAACAATCGGTCGGTCACATGAAACTGCAGTCAGGTAAACACCAATTCACGATTAAGTTTGTTCCATCGACCAAAATTCGTACGTTCGCACTGCTGGGGGTTGTTCCATTTGGCACGCTCGTGTTGGTGACAAATGCATTGACCAGTCTTTGTAGAAGGATTCTTGAAGAAGCAGCGGTGCGTAGCGGGACACTCGCCTTCACTGAAGCAGAGCGACCCATATCCGTTTGCTGAAAACACAAAATCACTGTAAATTTACGTCGAAAAAGTTGTTGCTCTTTCTTCAAGCGCATATGGCAGTTACGTAAATACCTTTGCATTCATGTTCGAGATTTGGTCCCTGATATACCAGAGCTCCAGGAACACTCGGCGTTTTGGTAGTGTCGACGCATGTGCAGCGGTTGCTCTGGTCATGGCATGAGCCTGCTGGATCAGAGAGCTGCAGTTTACGGGATACTGGGATGTGACGATGTTACACGGTCGAGAAGCAAGTTCTACAAGGACGAAGAGGAGTACATTTCGGAATAACATGAGAAGTATGATTCAGCTTTTGTCACAGTGAACAACTTTGACAACCACGACGGTAAATGTTTCGCTCAGATGTTTCAAATTTCATTGAACAGAAAAGCTACACCTTTTCTGACTTGGATCTACAAGTACTGAATTCAGGTTAATTCCGTCGCACCATATCTCATTCCATTCTCACAAATCAGATTTAAAGTAACTTCAATTACTGTCTTTTAGGCGTACCTTGGCACTTGCTGGTTTCCGGGTTGATATTGCTTTCCAGGACGACACTCGCATTCTCCGGGCCTTGAAGCATTGTTGCAGACCATCCTTTGGCAAAACACCAGTACGTCCGTGGATTCTCACGTCACTTTCCTTTGTTATGGCAAGCTGTACGGTTGACGTCTGACTGGTAGCAACAGAAACGCAAGAGCACTGTACAGATTTCGAACGAGTGGATTGTATACCTACAGTGTAGGAAATGCATCTCTTCCGGTTTCTCCATGAAAGCTAGATTTTCGGCCTCCACTTGGGAGACCTTGATTATATACGGTATAATGGCGCGCTTCGAACTGGGAAGCGTAAACAAAACCTAAATGGAAAACTCCGATGGATGTATTTCCTACACTGTATGTATTCTGCAATCTATAGGGATAGCACTGGTCATATGGCATACTGTTATGCTTCATGAACTTCGCGAAGCACGTCATCAAAAGCGTACAGTTGAACCCCGGTCCGAAAATTTTGCCATACCAACCCCCTCAGGGATATTTCGCGCGTATAATGACATATTTCGCAAAGTTCATGAAGCATTGCAGTATGGTGTAAAGGTACGTACAGACTGTACTGTACTTTTAATCCGCATCGTCTCCAAACAATAGTAGCTTTGAATAGGACAGCATAGCGACTTGTAATGCACGACTAGTTCTAGATATGCTCAATCTCGGCAGAACAGAATCCATGAAAGGTCATGAAGTTACCGGTTCAAATGTTAAGCGCCGGTACCAAAAGTCACATTCCATCAACACTCTGCAGGGTAGCAATCCGGAATTAGCACTTTGGAGTCGCCGGGCTGTTTACCCTGGGCGTCAGTCGCTTTGCTCGTTTAGGTTTGGGCGAGGTCTAAAAAACAAAAACTTCTGACTGCAGCACAGCTTGACATTACAGACATTAAGTTGCCACCGCCAGATGAAAGTCCCACTGTAGGTAAAATGAGCTGCAACGTCACTCATAAGCGCTGATCTTTGATTTGAATAGTTGGGCAGCCACCATGCTTCCCAATGCTAGCTAACCGCAACTCCGATTACGCTTCTTTCCAAAATAAGGGGAGCTCCGGAAAGGAAATGTAGTTAGACGTCACGAAAGGGGCGGAGCAAGGCAGTAGTTACAGTTGCAAAGTGAACCGGAGTGGCAACTCAATCTCTATACTTACTGTAACGCTTCATGAACCTCGCGAAGGGTCGTCACAGTGCGCACAGAGTTTACGGGTATAATGATGCCTACAGCATACGCACACTGTGACGCCATTCCCAAAAGTTTATGGAGCATTACAGTACTTCCTGACAATAAAAACAGGTGGTATGCACCTTCTTGCTGCTTGACGTTCTTGTTTTCTTGGCCGCTTTAGTTACGGGCTTCTGACTTTCTGCAGATGGTGAGCTCGCGTCGCCCTGAGAAAATAACACTGGGTCTGAGTCGGTCTCTCGCTACACAGCGAAAAGCTTTCTAACTATGCGACTGTAAAGCCACTTACACGGGCTCCTGCGAACTGCGACGCAATAGGAGGAAAGTTGCACTCCATACAAGCGCGTCTTCCATGCGAACACGTCGAGGAAGCCATTTTCTTGCTGGGCGAAGGCATTGTGTTGCCACAGCGGTATAGTATAATACTTAGGTAATACTTAGGCAAGCACGGAATGATTGTGGAAAAAAGCGTAGTTCGAACGGACGCAGCCCCTAGAAACCAAGTTTGCTGCTCACCAACGCGCGTGTACGGTTTGGTTCGTCAAGGTTCCGTCAAGGTCGTTACTCACGGCGGCAGACATGATCGTTCATCCAATTTTCATGCTGAATGAACCAACTCAACGCTTATTACACTGGGAGGGTTCGTAGCGATCAGTGTGCGAGGACGAAGAAAAGCGGACTCGCATAATCGCGACCGAGCTCCATAGGTTACAGATCGCCGAGTGCCATCTGCTTTGGTCCGGCGATATGCATGTCAGTATGGTGGTTAAACGATATTAACTTTCGAGCCGGAAAGGTCGGGAAAAGATCGACACATGATTTTGTCGTGATTGATGTCGTGACGATACGCCGCAAGAAGCCATCCCAGACCGTGAGCCGGACAACACGCCGGCAATCTGGTTTGTGGGAACGACAAGTCACGATCAAAAGTAGACGAAAAGAAGAAAACCAGGAACCATACATTACGCAGTCTGAACTTGAAACATTACGATAAAAACGGAAAGATTTGGCACACTTCTGAAGAAAACAATTCGAAGCGAATTCGAACCTGCAGAAATCAAACTAGCTAAACTTTGCAGGTCTGACCGGATGAACAGCTAGTGCCCGTTTGGTTCGCCCAAATACACCGACGTTAGGACAAGTTACATGCAAGAACTTGCCTGTCCGCTGGTAGTGGTACGGTTGTTTCTGACTGCTTTCGCCTCGGCGCAACGTTAACGGTTCGCATTTTGTGCTTCGTGCTTTTACTCGAAATCACGCGACCAAAGACAGCGCAGCTGTTGTCCTTTTCAACAGTGTTCGGAAAGTCTTCTCCAGACGATGAAGAGGTCGGCACATCAAAACTGAAAAGCCCCGTTAGCTATCATCTGAGCCATGATTGCGTCGAAATCTATTGGGTCTTGCTCTTCATCCTGCACAGGCTCCGCCACCCATTCATTTTCACCATTTCCAACGAAAGCAGCTTCAATTGGCCCCTCAACGAAAACACGCGTGCACGTTGGGCAGCCGTTGACGTTTTCGTTGATGGCAGTACCTTGACCTTGCTTGTATTGCGCCATGGCCAGGGCAAGCACGTAAACTGACGAAGGTTGCCAACCTTGCTCGCGGTCGGTGATGACCATGGCCATAATTTCTTGCTCGCTACTGTCCTCTCCATTCGGAAAGAGCTCGTCCACACCGATGCGGTACGTCGTACTAAAAGCAAGAATTGACTGAAACTTTTAGTGAAAGGAAAGGTATAGTAACACCCAGATGGTGATGATACTGTACATACTAATCAAGAGTCCGTAATAGGTCGATAATCAAAAAGGAGGCTTGCGGCTCGCTCTGCCAAGCTCGGACCAGCGAGTGCTTGAGCAGTTTCAGTGCCGCCCGATCTCCAAACTGCATTTGCGTGTCCATTGCTTCGCAGTAACCCTCAAGTCGTTGCGGATTAGCGGGGTAGAATCGCTGGCGGTAGTTGTGCAGGTACAGCGGTGCAACCAGGTGGCCGCAGAGGTCTAGACTATTGATGTAGGTCCGGACGAACCAGACGCGATCCTGGCACTGGGCCCAGGTACCGGCCGGGCTCATTATGCTCGCAAGCAAACAGGAATCCACGAAGATGACCCGGGTAGCGTTGCGGAAATGACCCTGCACTATCCGCGATAAAAACTCCGAAGCCAGCGAGTCCGTCATCAGCGGACCCCCAGAATTTCCGTATACCGGATGGATAGCCAGGTGTAGACGTAGAATGAGGGTGCCATTGGCCGCCATAGGAAATGCATTGGCCAGCATACCGATCCGGTAGAGAAGAGACTCCAGTACTGGTCTGTTGTGGGGCCGGAGAATTTGGTGCGCTAACGCGATGGGATGAGGGGGCACAGGGTGATTTGCGCGTCTGCATTCCATCCAGTAGTTATGGAAGAGCTTGTTGAGGTCTAAACACTGCCTCTGCTCGTCCATATTATCCTCCGCCTGGTCTCTAAACGCCCTGTTGCAGCTGTCAAGGAAAACAACATGTTTATGAGATTTTTCAGAGTTAACTCGGATTAACTCTGATTCGGTCAGAATCCAATGGGACGTCGGCAGACGAATTCGCTCGGATCGCATGCTTCCAGCCATCAACAAGGTACAACCGCGCCACTTCAGACGCTCTACGTAATATCCGCTAAACAATCTCGAGATGTTTGTCACCTCAGGTGGCGCAGTGTTCGCTTCTTACTAGCTGGAAAAATGCGCCACTTGACATGACGAGAATTCGAAGATGTTTTTTCGCGCTCCACCAAATAAGTCCCGGTACCGCAACCGCTATGTAACGCTGACTGACTGTGTGTCTTTTTGCTGAAATGCTGCACAATGAAAAGCTATCTGGCCTAGCGTGGTTAGGACGTCACCTACCGGCGCATTGCCATACGAGTCATCAGGTCCAAAGGAAGCATGACGTCCCGGAGATTATACCCAGCTTGCAAAGGAAAGGTGTCCATCATGGGAAGAACCGGCACATTCGCTGGCCCATCACCGGCAGCAGGTGGCTGACCAAGGCCCTCCATGAACTCCCCGGGGTTCGGGTTTACAGCTTGGACCTCATCCGCATCGAAGATGGCTAGTGGAATCAACGGGAGGTCGTCGTGGAGCGGAGGACGGGCATGGTTGACTACCAGTCTCAGCAGATTTCTACTCTCAACATTGTCCCTTCGACGTTGGGATTTCCGCGCGCGACGATTGGGTGGAGGAGGTGCCGCAGCCATTTCCACAGAGGTTCAAGCGCGGTCGGAAAATCTTGTGAAGATCAGCGATTCAGTGCCACACAACGAGAAGCACAGCATCAAGTACTTAGTACATCGACAATTCTCCTGCCGTAAGTAAGGAGTACTTCGTTCTCTCTCTAAAAATTCTCATGAAATAATTACAGAATCAAAAATTTTGTTGTTGATGGGAAAAGATGGGGACCGCGGCTGCCGTTCTTCTGGTTGCCAAGATATCGGCAGTATGGTACTTTTCCCATGCGCAACGCTTATTTGATATCGGAAGTCCGCACCACGGGACGCAGAAAGGTGGACTCTCAGTATCATCGGCTGGAAGCGTGCTCCACGTGGGGGAGAAAATCATCTTGTTTGTCTTGGTCCCAAATTTGTTCTTAAAGAAATTTCGATGCGCATCAGCCCACAACGAACTCCACTCACGTTCAACTTACAAACGACATTCAGTTATGAAACACTAAAATAAATACGTAAAAGTTAAAAGTGCCAGTTATTGGCAATTAACTCATTCAACTTTTGATTGACCGCGCCAAATGTCGGCACTTTGGAGTATCGAAGAGCACAAGATTCAAGCATTTTTATCTTTTGTCGTGCTATCCGCTTCGAGCAAATTCTGGTTCATACTAGTCAAATCTAGTTCACTATTAGCGAACAAGGGACAATGGCCAATCGAAGGAGCTCTTACTAAACGTGGCTGTGGTGGTGGCGTGTTGGGCGCACTTCGAGCCCGTTCCAGCAGGTCCGCCATGTCCACCACACTGCCTGCGCGAGTGTCGGGATTACTCCAACACCGTCGCTCGTCTCTGTGCTTGGCTCGATGCTCCATGATCAGATTGTAGCACCAGCGAAGAAGGTGAACGTTGATCAGCATCTTGGTCGCCATTAAACTGCAAGACAGCAAACTACCAAAAAAATATTCCAGGATAACTCGGACATCGGTAAACCTATGTATCCAGGTCTTTTCCCAAGTGACTCACGCTCTCAGCCAATCACAATGAGAATGTGCGCCAGTCGAAATAACGATCATACAGATCGTTTTCCCAAGTGGCGCACGCCCTTGGCGAGCAACAGTAAAAACGTGCGCCACTTGAGATGACGATCTGGGACAAGTCATTTGCCGACGTTCCATCTTTAAAAGAATTTTTCTACCTAACATATCCGAGGCCAAAGAGTAACCAGTCTCGCCAGTCATCGAACCGGAAGCTCTGGTAGACGATTCGGATGACGATAATAGCTAAAGGAATCGGTACGAAGCCCATTCGCCGAACGACGGCGTCGCTTTGGTCAGTAAAAGCCTACAGACAAAGAGTTCGAATTTCAAGAAAAGAAATCAAGAGTGGGCAAAAAGCAAGTTACGTTTGTGTCGAGTTGGGTAGTAGCGAAGTCGTAGGCCAAGCTGTAGGTGTAGTCTTGATAAACGCCCATGGGAATCTCGTTGAACTTGGTGATGAAGGCGTGCTTGGTCCAGTCGACTACCACTTCGGAGGCGATGATCAGCGCACCGTCCGGCAGACAAGCCACGAAATTGTCTGCAACAAGTGAAAGATTGGAGTAGCGATGTAAACTGTAAGAACTCAACTGAATACTATGGCAAAACGAGGGTACGTCCACTGTTATTACCCATTTTCCAGCCAAGTTCTGTCATGTTGCGGATGATGACCATTAGTAAGAGTATTACGAACTGGAAACGCTCACGAACGTCACTGCAGGAAATTTGGTATAGATTTTTCTTTTCGAATTTCTTAAAGACACTGCCTTTGATCTCCACAAACTGCAAAGAGATCAAGAAAATTCAAGATAAATCAGATTTTCCGTAGGCTGTGAAGCTTTAAAGCAACATGAAATTCCCCACAAGGATGCGAGCTTTCTCGCCGGATGAAAACTGGAAAACAACACAAAATTAGAAAAACGACTAGCTTACGTTGTTGGATAGGAGGATCACCAACAGTGCCCGATTCTGTGAGTTCATAGCGATGTTCAACGTCGTAATTTGAATCAGCACGACGAGAGAATGCACCACTAGAATAACACAAGACAACATCAGTCCCGTAAATTCGATAACTAACGACCATTCATTGTGAACAGGACACAACCTTGACTTACGGACGTACAGCAAAGTGATGATAATCTGCGGCAGAATTCCCAACCGAGTCATTCGTTTCTCATTCGGCGGTGTCGCGGGCGACGCCGTCCAGAAGAGCGATTCTAGGATATCCTGCCCGAAAGACGAACAAAGCCTGTCAGCGACCTGGAAAAAGATCAACATGCCAAACCAGAAAATGGAAACTGTAGGGGAGCTTCTGTTTCGTACTTCCAACATGTTGAACATGATGTACAGTTTGACCACCGCTTGGCCTCGCAAGAAGTGGTACATCACAGAGAGATCCACAAACGTGAAGAGCCAGACTCCCGCTAGTATGATGGTGCCTTTGATGATCTCGCAGGCACTTGTGGTGGGGAAGGTTGGCACAACCGTCTGCCGGGTGTGGCTTCGAAAACGCCCAACCGTGAAGCGGACGAAGAGGCGCAGGAGCAACAGGTTGATCTGGTAGAAAGCTATGAGCAGACGGACGGGGAGGATGGTGAAAACGTACAGAAAGGCATCGGCACACTGCAGAGTCCCTAAGGACATCACCTGGAGGACAGGAAAATATTATATCCCACAATTCCGAAGGAAAGGGGAAAGCGTGAAAAATTGCTGTTACTTTTTCAACCTCTCGAGGAACTGAAAGGAACGTTTGGATTCTTCGGCTCTTCTCAGCCAAACGCTCTTTATCTTCACGCTGCTTTTGCTCCCTTCGGCAGGAACGGATAAGGTAATCACAGAAGGATGAGGCTGAAAAGAGCAACAACGCCACGAGTCAAAACCATGTAAGTCGAGAAGCGACACGAACGCACATACATCACTGACACTAAAAACTGCGACGATCTATATGTACGTGCGCGACTCGAAAACGACACAAGTGCGCGCGGTAGATTCAGTGTCCGCAAGCTGTGCGCAGGGCAGACAGCATTACAGTGTTGCCTGATTGTTGATTAGACATACCTTTAGCGTAATTCTGCTGCACTGGTTTAGGCAGAGTTGCAGAAAATTCCGTCGTGAAAGTAGATGCAGATTTTTGCGGCATTGCATCCCGCAGGATAGTTGGAAGTTGCAAGGGTGTCCATTCTGACGACTCGTAGTACTCGACGGAGTGGGATCGCGAACGATGCAGAGCAAACGGCAACTCAACATCATCTGCAAGCATCAGCAAATTCAACGAACAATTCCGTGCAAGTCTGCATGCCGCATGGATCGTCGAGTGCAGTTACCATTCTCGGAGTTTGGATCGTCGTCGGTCGTTGAGGATGCTATCGCATTCAGGCGGGAAGACATGGGAACGTTATGATCTTCCGTTGTGAGCAGCGATGGCCTGATGATTTACCCAGTGAATTACCGAAAATACAGAATGACATCCCAACATACAGCCTACCTCCTGACCGGCAATCAACCCAATCAAGCATACAGATATACAGATATGGCCGCATCCGCTTTCGGCCGGCTGCCAGTTTTTTTGTCCATGCTAATAATCAGGTGAAGTACGTGGTACAGCAGTAGATAGATAGATAGATTTATTGAGCCTCGACAATCTAGTCGACGGCTTCGTCGATCGTCAGAGGATAACAAAACATAAAAATACAGTACTAACAGCTTTGGCAAGTGGAAGCGATCAAGACTAACTTTAGAAGATCGACACATAGAAATTACAATCCGAGATCAGGCACCAGTATGCTATCTCTCGCTCAGTGCAGTCAGTGGTCTCCGCATGCCTAACTACGGCTGATGTCAGCTGCTCCAGACGTCACGAAATAATGCGTTAATAATCTAGTCGGCTCGACCACAATACTGTCAGACGGAAGAGATGACCAAACGCCAATGAGACACTTGATCGGCTTTCCGCTCTGGCATATCGTGGTCACTCGTCAGTTCGATAACATAGTCAACGTGATGTTTCGCAATGCTTCAAGGAGCTGGCGTCTTCTGATAAAGTTGCGCATGCGGAAATCACTGCGCGACCTGAGAATGTTAAAACCGCTAAAATTGGGTTCGAACACCGAATCTCCGGTTTGGCACGAAAGAATGTGCGTACCAATGACAAATTTCCTCTTTTGACCGGTTCACAGCAGGCCGTACGTGACAAATGGGTAATTTTTGGTAGTAGGCTAGGTAAGTCATCCGGCCATCGCTGAAAGTGAAAAATCGCTGAAGTTTAGTCCACACTCCACAGTCCGAACTCCAAAGCAACTGTAAACACCCCCTGCCAGTCGCTTACTTTGGGAATTGGGATCCGGCCGAGCACCATGCCAGGGGAGAGTTGTACCAGGGTGGTTGTACTCCCCCTCGAAACAGAGGGTGGGTATAAAACGCAGGACCTGGTTAGACACATGACAGCCTTGAAAACCAACTTACGAGTGTAAGCATGGCACGCAGTACGGCTTGCGTTTCCCAGTGGTCAGTTACGTCAGACCTGTCACCCATCCTTTTAATCAGGAGATAAGTTGAATCTCTCGAAAGCCTTCTTTGCGCACGGTTTGAGATTTTGAGCCGTCAGTTTCCGGCTTGTTTTAAACTTTCCCAACCGGCGAGATTTCTCCAAGATCTTTCTGCAAGCATCTGTGTAGTTCCTAACTCTGTTTCGGCGTATCTTACTTACAAGCCGGGTTCTCGCCAGCTATCCACCCGTTCCTGTTGTAGCTGGAAGAATGACCACGTACTACTCTCCGATGTACACTCCATTCCTTGGTGCCGCTGGTCTGCAGCCCTGGTGGCCGTACCAGCCGTACTATCCTCCCGTGAATCCTCTCCCAGCCTGGAGTCCATACTTCTGCCCTTTCACTGCGACGTATGACTTTCCTCCTCCCATCAGCTTGATGCCGATCCCAAGTAAGTCGATCTCCAGTTTGGTAGGAGTTTCTGAAGCTAGAGACGAATTCTAAGCTGTCGAATAGAGACCAGGGTAGTTTCACAGGCTTATTGGTGGAAATGAGGTTGGTTTCTATTGGTTGTGGGCCATTTCGTCATCGGCGCCTGTTTCGTATGTTGGTGCAAATCACGTGTTTGATGCGATGAAAGGAAGTGCGGAATTATCACGTGGTGTGATTCTGCTTTTTGCCTTGGTGGTTTGGCGCCAGTTTCTGCACTCATTGATTCTTCGCCGTTACCGGTTTTTCTTGTGTGTCACGTAGCTATTTCGCACGGTTAGGCTATGCGTCAAGTGACGTTGCCGATACATCTGGATGTGAAATCGGTGGTTTGAATGGATCAAGTGGTTGATTGCTTACTTGCTTTCATTGATGGTCCAATATTCCTGCTCTTTTGAAAGGGCTTTTCTACCTGAAGGATATCTGAAGGATGCGCATATCCGTCTGTCCATAGTAGATAATTTACCTACTATGGTCTCTCCGCTGGCGCGGCATTCGCCCGGCTTATGGAGAAGCTGTGGGAATTGCTCCTTGGAAAACATCCTGCACATGTTGTACTCATACTGACATTCTTTCCTGTTTTGTTTCTTAGGACCTCCAACTTATCCGTTCTATCACAACGGGATGCTTTATTGTCAGCCGCCAGCTTCCGTCAAAGAAGCCGCTCCTTTCTTGCAGACACAGCCCTCTATTCCAGTCGTCGAAGAGCAGGTTGTTGCTGTAGAGAAGCCCAACGAAGAGAAAGTCAGAGTAGAAGATGGAAGCAGTTTCGATGACAGTAATCAGACCGATATGCGACCGGTAAGTACTAAGTATGACCTAGTGGACGGGAAGAGCTGTCGCGGACGCCATTACTTCCGTGGATGCCATACGTCTGATACGGTGTAATCTAACGTTAAGCAATGACGTCATGCGTCGATGGCAGCTTTGGGCACGGCCTTGTCGAGGTCAACAACTCTTACTGGAATTTCGGATATCACATCTGTTCCTCTCTTGTTTTGTAGATCGACGACCCGGTATATCTGGACAGCATTGAGGGAGAGGAAGACGAAGAAATCCGTGCCGCAGCCAAGCTCCGATGGGTGGATGTGGTCTTCCCAGGGTGGACGTCCACTTCGCCCCGGGAAATGTACAGCACCATAGCGCTGTCCGCTTGCAACAGCTTGACTGATGACTTGTTCATCCAGGAGTTCATCCCGAACTTGCTGAAAACCACACCGACGAAGGGAATTTTAAAGACAGCAAAGGCGGACAAAGAAAGGTGACCTTTCGGATGAATGCACTGAAAGGCTCGCCTTCTCAACCACTCTTTTCTCGTAGAGCGACGAAATTGAAGAAGGTCGAAGACGATGCCGTGGCAGCTCTTGAAGCCTGCTTTACCAGAAACGCGGTACGTTGTTTCGTTCTTTTTTTGCCTGTGGATTTCAGCAGTCATAAAATATTCCTCCTGTAGATGTTTGCGCTGCCATCGGACGATGGTGAAGTTGAGGCAGTTAAAACTTCCTCTAGTACCACTGAGACGCTGTTGGTATCGTTGGATATCGATGAAGGATACGTCAGTCCGTCTGACACGAGCAGCTCAATGTAAGAAGTCTTCTGCTATCCGTGTGACTTCCTCCGATGTTTTTGAGAACATTCCATAATGCTTGCTGAGTTCGCAGGTCTCCGTCACCACGAAGCAGGAAGAGCCGACGCAAGATTTTCTCCGGTCCGAAGAAGGTCTTCCACTTGCCACTGGAACGATCATCTTTCCTGAAAGAGCTGAACCAGGAGCCCGTCGTCGCAGCATGGTGAAACTGCTTGGTTATCTATGCGTAAGAGAATCCTTTGAGTTTTCAGTCTTTGGGAAAAGTTTTACTGTTCAAATGTTGTTTGCAGACCAAAGATGATAGTATGATGAAGGAAGAATGAAGTTTGAGGCAGAGATGAAGAAGGCAGCTGAAGATTGCAAGACTCGTTGGTGTGATAACCCTTTCTGTAAATGGATTGTGATTTTTTTATTTTCTTATTGAAATTTCCTTCTTGTGTTACCCTGGTTTGTACTCGTTCGGTGAGTATGAATGGTACCATGTGCCTTCATGTCTCTCCCGTGGTAGTCAACCGGTTTTTCTAAAGTTCCTCGGATCTGTAGTTTCTTGTTATATTGTTACGTTCCTGGTCTTGTACCCTGGTGGTACTGCTCGGTTTACTCGCCATATTTGAATCTCTTTTTTGTTTTAGTGCTCGTGTGTAGTGTCGTCTCGTTATTTATTCCCCATTTATTCGGAAGAAAGCCTTGTACATTTACCCATATCTGAAACATTCCCTGAACCAACATTGTTGTGATTGTGAAAGTTGCGCCTTTCTGCGGTACGAAGGTTCCCAACTTCACTTTGATTCCATTAGTTGCAATCAACGGTAAGCCAAGAAGTTCAGAGAAGCTGGGAAGGTATGAGCGACCCCTCCAGCCAAAATGTAAAATTGCCTACTTCTCTAAGATTTTTCGGCTTAATCTTAAATGCAGCTACTGAAGGACTGAAAGACTTGCCTTCCGCGGCGAGACGGATAAAACGCAAAACGGTGTGCGAAAGGAAAGTTGACAAAGAACAGAACCGTTAGTGATAGAAAGTCAAAACAAGAAAACAAATAGAATCTGTGGACGGGATCGATGCGAAAATCGAATGTGAAGAGGGAAGAAGAATGATCACCATTATTCATCATGTCAAACTTTGTAGTAGGTGTGTTAGTGCAGCGTGTTCAAATTCGGAGGCTTATTATACCAGCAGTACAATCTTCCCCTTGGCTCCGCCGGAATGAGCCATGACAGCTTCATGAGCCTGAAAAGAAATAAAAACATGCGCTAGATCACAGATGACGAAGTTTAGTCGTCTGATACCTTTGGTGCGTCCTCCAATCTAAACTCCTGATCGATAACCGGCTGGATCCACTGGCCATCGAAGCCTTCCCCCAAGTCTTTAGCCATCTCTTTCCACTGAACAGGTGTGGCGTCCCACAATTTCATGCCAGTCACGCTGGCGTCAGTGTTCATCAGCCCCCGTGGGTCGATCTCGATCTTCCCTCTTGAGCCGATGATAACGATGCGCCCTTCTCTCGCCACGATGTCCATGTCAGCGGCCAGATTCACGTTGGCCAGCATTTCGAGAATGACGTTGAAGCGTTTCCAGTCTGGACCACTCTACGAAAAAAGAGTCGAGATATTGAAGTTGCAGCGGAAGCTGACACGCAGACAGGGACGCCGGCAAATGATTTCAACCAAGTCGCTAACTCAAGTGGCGCACGTCTGTATCGTTATTTGCGGAGAGAGTGCGCCACTTGATAAAACGATCTTGTCGAGTTCGATCGTTTTTGCCAAGTAGCGCAAATTTTCATTGTTTGTAACACAGACCGTGCGCCGCTTGGGAAAAGATGTCGGTGAGTTCATTTTACCGACTTTCCAAGTCTTACCTTGAGCTCGTCCAAGTAATGCGGCCTGTTGTGGTTGAGCACCCTTTTGGCTCCAGCTTTCTTGACCAGTTCCATACCTTCTTCCGTACTAGCCGTTCCCACGACGTCCAGTCCCCAAGCTGAGGCAATCTGACAGGCAGCCAGACCCACACCGCCACTCGCTCCGTGAACCAGCAAGGTCTCACCAGCTTTCACATGAGCTCTACAAAACAGAAGACCAACTTGAGGTCGTACAGTATTTCAACGTCATGGTCGAGACAAGCAAGTCAGGTATCAACATACTTGTGACGGAGAGCTCGCAGAGCGGTGAAGTACGGAATGCCTAAAGCTGCACCTTGACTGAAAGACAGCGTTTCCGGCAAGCGGAAAACTTTAGAAGCGCTTGCCGTCATATATTCGGCGTATGAGCCACTCCCGAAGGAGTCGCAGACGAACACACGATCCCCCATCTGCAATCAGCATAAAGAAGCTATTCTAGATAAAACACGTTTATCTGATACACAGACCCAGCTGCGCATCTTCAGTAATTCTAACACGTTTCTGCTGTGATGTCATACGCGAGGTTATCTGGAGAAACGAAATTTCGTAGCGTCGTCTATTCCCGCGTTTTGCTTGTTAATGGGTTCATTGCCCCCGCGGAAAAAGGCTTCCTTAACTTGAAGCTCTGAATGCCAGATCCGACGGCCGTAACGATGCCGGCAGCGTCCGCGCCTGGTGTGTACGGGAGAGCAAAGTTGGGAGTAGGCTTTGGTCCATGAGCTCCCGAACGGATGTAGGTCTCGATGGGGTTCACTCCTGCTGCTTTCACCTGCACGACCACCTGCAAGCAAAAAAGTATGGTCTGATCAAACTACGCGAGCTGTATCGCTGCAAATCTGATCGTCCAAGAGAATAAGAAGAGTAGGGTGGAAGATGGGTGGTCAAAGTTCACCTGGTCATCTCTTGCCTCCGGAATGAGCAGGTTCTGCTCCACTTTCAGTACCTCCGGACCACCGAACTGCGACACCCTGATGGCTCTCATGGTGCGAAGGATGCTTCTCATCAAAATCGTACGACGGTCCTTCGGAATGTGACAGAACAGCACTTCAGCAGGAGAAATGAAGGAATTCGGTCTTGACATGACATGACATGACCTGACGTGAATCGCGTGAATGAGACAACACTTTTGTATCCAAAAACGCTGGCTAGTGCACTGGGCCGCAGGTCCAAAAGTACGCTGTAACTGCGCTGCGCACATTACCAGGGCGCTGTACGCTGCGCTGTCCTGCACAACTTTCATGCCCAGTGGCTGAGCGGCTGTGCTGCAGATTAGAGCACGGAATCTGGCCGTATGCGCTTCACTGAACTGCAGCTATGCTGTGCTGCAGCACAGCTGCAGCTCGTAATCTGACGAAATTTGTTCGGCACAGTACAACATACAGCAGAAAGCCGTAGACTACCGCGCAGATGCACCTACCGAAACCTCACAAAAATTATAGTTTTTGGGCATTCGAACGTCAGCCGTCTCAGCTTTGCCGTACTTTGGCGCAACGTTCTCCAGGTTGACTACCGATTTCACCGACTGAATTACAAACCACCTCAATACA
>BDGG01000002.1:2399279-2442721 GCA_001949185.1 Ramazzottius varieornatus | reverse complement strand
GTAGTCACCTGGAGAACGTTGACCTAAAGTACGGCAAAGCTGAGACGGCTGACGTTCGAATGCCCAAAAACTATAATTTTTGTCAGGTTTCGGTAGGTGCATCTGCGCGGTAGTCTATAGCTTTCTGCTGTATGCTGTGCTGTGCCGCACAAATTTCGTCAGTTCACGTGCTAAGGTGTGCTGCAGCACAGCACAGCTGCAGTACAGTGCAGCGCATGCGGCCAGATTCCGTGCTCCAACGCTGGCTGCAACCGAAAACGTAGTCGACTTACTTCATTAGTCCTCACAACAGGCTGTAAAACTCCGTTGATTGTGTTGATCTTGAAAGTGGATTACGAAGTTTCGTTCTCAAGATAAGCAGCCCTCGAGTGGCTTATCTTGAAGCGAAAACGGATCATTCTCTGCGCACTTGACTCAAAATTTCAAATTTTCATTTCTCAGCTGATCTCTGTCTGCACAGTGCTTCACGTTGCTAGATACCGTTTCACGTATGGGCTCCTTGATACTTATTAGTGTCGGGGATATCGAAAGACAGAGACTGGCCAGAAAGAAAACCATGAATCTCAACCTAGTCAGGAGGCAAAGTTTGCCTACAAACCTACCCTGCAAAATTTGCGCATTTCCGCTCCCGTTTCCCAGACTTTCGAAAACCGCAATTTTGCCTCACTCACGATTAGTTTCCGTTGATCAAGCAAACTCAAATTTTAAATCAACCGTTTGCGACATAAACAGCTCGTCGTGAGGAGGACTATTACATCAGAGAGCCCACCGTTCATCATATACGAAGGCTCGTTTTCATGCTGATGTCAATATATTATGTATTATAGAGATTTAAGTTGCCACTTCCGTTCACTTTGCAACTGTAGCTACGGCCTTGCTTCGCCCCTTTCATGACGACGTACATTTTGCTTTCCGGAGCTCCCCTTATTTTTGAAAAAAAAGCGTAATCGGAGTTACGGTTAGCTAGCATTGGGAAGGATGGTGGCTGCCCAACTATTCAAAGTTCTGATCAGCTGTTGCGCTTATGAGTGACGTTGCAACTCATCTTAGCTACAGTGGGACTTTCATCTGGCGGTGGCAACTTAATGTCTGTATAATGAGCACGGTGATGCGAGTGGGAGTCTAATGTTGTGAATGAACCTCCGAAAGTTCAAAGTGACTCCAAAGGCCCTTAATCCGTTTGTTAACATTCCTATCTTTCCAGTTTCTTGTGCTTCAAGTTTGTGGTTCTCGATTCTCGATCCCCAAGATATCGCTCCTCCACCATACATAGAACTCATCTGCGTCTTTGAGGACAAAGGGCAGCGCCAGTCTCAAGATGGTTCTGGAAAGCACGATCGTCTGGTTAGTCTTCAACCTCGAGCTTTCGTCACTTTTATTTCGATAAAGATGGATTCCTTCTTGACTTTTTCTCCTTTAATAGTGTGGACAACAGCGAATATATGCGCAATGGTGACTACGTTCCTACACGTCTTCATGCTCAGAATGATGCCGTCAACTTAATCTGTAGCGCCAAGACTCGGGCAAATCCCGAGAACAACGTTGGCCTTGTCACCTTCAACAAGTGAATCTACTTACTGAGCTATCGATTCATTCTCTTATAGGAGTTGACGCTGACTCTCTTTGTAGTGGCCGAGTGATCGTAACGCTCACGACGGAAGTCGGGAAGATCTTGGCGAATCTCCACCAAGTCCAGCCACAAGGAATGATCAACTTCGAGACTGGAATTCGTGTTGCTCATGTACATTTACTCAACTGTTCTTCCGCTCAGCCCATCTATTCATTGTGTTTTATGTGCTTTATGTAGCTGGCCTTGAAACATCGGCAAGGACGAAACCACAAGATGCGGATTGTTGCTTTTATTGGAAGTCCCGTGGCAGAGGATGAGAAAGAGGTAAAGAAGAAAAATTCCAAAAATTCATTTTCTTGATTTGATTAATTTTGTTTCGCCTGAGAATCGAGCCACCATAAGACTGCAGTGGTGGAGCCTCGCCACTCGCCAGTATGCGCAAGACATGGAACTTGCGTCGGATTATGCAGAGTGCTTACTCTGTCTTTGGCTTATGCAGCTCATAAGGATCGCGAAAAAGCTCAAGAAAGAAAAGGTCAACGTGGACGTGGTTCTTTTCGGACAGGAAGAAGATAGTCACGACAAGATGTCGCAGTTCATCAACACACTGAATGGCAAGGACGGTTCAGGCTCCCATCTCGTCTCCATCCCTCCCGGTCCGCAACTGACTGATGCCTTGAGGAACTCTGCTGTAATCCAAGGTGAAGACGGAGCTGGTGGCGTTAACATGGGTGCTCCAGGCTTCGAGTTCGGAATGGATCCCAACGACGATCCTGAGTTGGCTTTGGTAGGTTGGATTAATTCGTAGCTTGATTTGATTTGATTTCACCACTCAAACACCATCATACTGCGCCATGTTGAATTGTTAATCGACCCTGATTCACTGGCGCGTTTCGCGAGTCATGAAGGGCTGTTGTTACGCTACCTAGTAGAACTGATGTATCCCTATAACTTTTCAGGCTTTACGAGTTTCTATGGAGGAACAACGGGCTCGTCAAGAATCTGAAGTCCGCCCAGCCACAACGGGTCCTTCGGAAGTGCCTGCGGGGTCCGGCGAAGGATCGCAGCCGTCCGCAGCACCTGCCCCGAGTGTCTTTGCCAACGTGGCGCAAGAGGCTCCAGTCACTTCAAGTCAACCAAGCGCAGATGCTCCTGAAGTCAACTTCAACTCGATGACGGAGGAGGAACAACTGGCTTATGCCATGCAGATGTCTCTAAACGAACTCAGCGAACAAAGTAAGTTCATATCGTCCTTTTTGGCTTTTTGACCCTTGAGAAATGTTAGCTGAACATTTTTGCCTCTTCAGATGACGTCGAAATGGATACCGATGAAAATACCACTGGCAAGAAACAATAATTTACGAGTTTTTTTAGCATCGTTTGTAGTTAGTCTTTTCAGTGAGTTACTTCCTGTTGTGTCTCGAATGTTTCGAGGGGAAAAGGGAATTTTTCGTCATGGTGTGTACATGAGAAATATTTTCTGGCACTCGTTCATATCAGAATGGAGCGAAAGCAGGGTAAAAGAATAACATCTGCTAAAAATTGCAATAGCCTTCCCTCTCCGAACCAGCGCAAAAAGCAATAACGAAGTATGGTACAACAAACCGCAGGAAGAATGATATCAAAGTCACTAAATGCACCCAGAAAAGACAGGAAGAAGAAAAACGTGCAAGGATAAGAACAAGAAGTGGTTTCGCAGTAACACAATAGTGATTTCTGTAGGAACTGTTGCAACGACTGTCATCAGCATCTTTTCCGTTCTCTTCGCTCACAGCTCAGACTCCCCGTGGAGCCCTTCTTTGGATTTCTTCCGGCCCAATGAAAAGGAAGGCATGCGGAAGCCCTTCTTTTTCTTCTTCTTGTCCGACTTGGTGTTCTCTAAATCACCGGAATCCAACGTGTCGGATTTTCTCAACTGCAAAACAAAACGCCAAAATCGTTTACCACCAAAAACTCTACTAACGTTTTTGAGATATCCAAAGAAGATCGAGCACGAAACGAGAAGAAAAACAGAATGGCATTTACCGCTCTTTCGGAAGACGGAGAAGTTGGCTCGCTTCCCGTATCGCCATCGTCCTCTTCTGCGGAAAACAAAGATCAATGTGAACAAGAAGCATGAAAAGGAAAATCTCAGGAAGGCATCAGTCGAAATTACACCTTGGAATAAAACTTAAATTCGAAATGAAATTCAAATAAAAGTCGTACCGGTGCGCTGTAGCTCTGAAGGTGCTGATCGACCGGGAAAGGTACCAGAACGCGGCACTAGACGCAAAGGAAAGAACGTAAAACTCCCACATCAGAAATAATGAACCCCACGTTAAAGTAAAAGCAAGAATAATAAGACGGCAAAAACCAAGGTTTCTCTTCCATACATTCCATGCTTTATTTCAGGCCAAGCCACGGGTTAGTCAAAACATACCTTTGCCAAATCTTTCAGACTTCGATCTGCTAAAGTTAGTGGGCGAAGCTGCAAGCAAAATTAATAACAGTTCCAAGCCGTGTTAGAACATAGAAAGCAGAGTACTGTACGAAAAGAACAAAAAAAGAAAAACGAAAGAAGGGTGATGGGTGAAAGAAACATTCAATAGCCAAAGACAAACAGAGACACGGGTGACAGAAACTTTGATTTACCGTCAGTTTTGGTGGTGGAAGGTGTCGGTGGCGGTGTCTTAGACTGTCGAACGAACGTTTGGGTGTTATCGCTCTGGGGAGCCAGAGGTTGTCTTGGATGGCTCTCGCGGGCTGACGAAGGTTGCTGTTGTTCCATGCGGATCTCGTATTGGTCGGCGGAATGACCATCAGCTGAGCCTTGTTTCTTCTTCTTGACTTCGAGGAGGTACTGCTCGACGTCCTCGGGTGTGTTACTGTCGAAGGGGTTTCGCTGGTAGGTTGCCTGGTAAGCCCCTACGTTGTGTTGTTGGTCGCGCCTGATGATGCCTTTACTGACGGCGCCGACCGTTATGAGCCTATCACCGGGACCGGACATCAGAGCATCCTGAAAAAAACAACTCACTTGATCAGGCGACTCTCGCAATCAGCAAGACCAAACGCAAACCAGCAACGGAGGAGACTGGCAGACACCTCCAACAAAGTTTTACCAACCTGCATACAGTAACCTACCACGAAACAACGGCCTTCTGAATGCAAGTACATGCAAACCACTCTTTCATCAACCTGCATACAGACGCAAGCTGCGGCGCAGCAGCACCTGTGTATTCAGGCTTGTGAAAGAAACGTCACTTAGACTCCTGCATACACAACCCAACCCGGCCAAGCCCACAAGACAGTGCGCGCATGTATGCAGGTAAGCGAGGAATCTTTGCTAGCCTTCGTAGAATTCATATGCGGAGTACTGTAATTTTTGTTTTGAGGTGACTGTAGAGGGTCTTTGGAAAGAAGGAGCCTGAGCCGGGTGAGTACGGTTTGAGGAAGTTCTTACCGGCATTCTATCGGCTTCATCCCAAGTGACGCCTTCTAAGACCCGCGATTCAGGACCGCTGGAGATGAGGCCCTGATTTCTCTTGTCCTTCATCTGCTGTTGCTTGGCACGGAACTCGCGCACATCGGTGCCGAGCGGGGAGAACTGTAGGTTGTTGACTTTGATGGGAGTACCTCCCGGTGAGGGCGAGGTGTTATCTTGTACCCACTACCCAATCAAAAACAAACACTCAACACCTCGTCAAGAGGCCAGACTCTATACGAAACTCACGCAGCTTACTTTTGTCACTTTCTTTGGTTCATTTGTACCGGTTTCCAAGAGCTCCACCTTTTGGTAAGCGTTGGGTGTATTCAACCACCGGACTTTCTCGAAGCCTTTCTTTCTCTCCAAGTACTCTTTCAACAACATTCTGCAGAAACCACCAGATAAACTTCTGCCACATGAAATGAAATGAAACATTGGCAAATGAATTTACCCGGACCTTTTCCCCAAGTGGCGCACGCTCTCAGCTTATGACAGTAAAAACATGCACCGCTTGAAATACCAATCTGGGTGAGCTCATTTGCTGACGCCTCAGATTCTGATCATCGAAAATTTCAGACGGGAAAACGAGTTGTCTTACCCGATGGTATCGTCGTCACCGTATCCAGACAAACCGAAGGCGGAAGGAGGAATTTCCACATCTTGGTTGGTACGTGGTCTTCCCGACTGGTCTGTCCTTATCAACGGATTCTTATAAACGTGTCCCGTTCTATAGCCCTGTTAGACACACGGAAGTTCAGTTTCAAAACGAAACAAGAATAAGGATTACGTAGTTTCACACCTGATTATCCATGGACCGCATCCAAGCTTCCCATTCCAACTCTCCGATTTTCCATTTTTTCCCACTACCATGACCTTGAATGCCACCGACATTCGAGGCCACTTCATGAGCTTGGTGAGCGGTTTCGGAAGACATCAGGAGGAGGTTGTCAATGCCAGCTGACATCGCTCGAATCTAGAAATACAACGACATTTAATTTTCCCCATTTTCAGTCTGTGACAAACCATTCCCCACCAAGACTACCTACTTGGGTTTCACAGGCCGCTACCAGGTTAAATGCATAATGAAAGGCTTCCTCGATCGTGGTGCCAGCGGCGACAATACCATGGTTGCGTAACAGCATGATCTTGTTGAAAGGTCCCAGACTGCGGATTATACGATCACGTTCCGCCTCGTCCACCAGGATACCACCATACTCGTGGTAACTTATGTTACCCAATATCCCAGCTTCTTGGGATATCGGTAGAAGACCTTGCTTCATACTCGCAACCTACAAACGACCATCCATACCATCAACAACAGCCCCAACCCCACCTGAAACATCGGAAAACCGAACTCGCAAACTTTGAGTTCATCTGCGCACATGAGCGCCACAACGACTGCTTCACATCCGGTCTGCAGGTGCGTGACATTCTGAGCATAGGGCCATTTTTTTAAAGGTTCTTAAGCTGCTTTTCTGATTTTTCGGTCTGAAACTTTGAACTAGCTTCTTACCGCTGCACAGGATCCAGTATGAAAATGAATGACGCATTTCAGGTCAGGTCTCGCTCCATGGATGGCCGAGTGGAGGAGGTAGCCGGCAGGGTTGATGCCTAAAGTGGTACTTCCCGGGTCGACAATCTGACCGCTGAGGTCCACTTTGACCAGGGAAGATGCTGTGATTTCCCTGTAGAGCAACCCGAATGGGTTGATGAGGAAATGGTCATGCTCTGAACTGGCTCGAACCTAGAAACAAGAACGAAAATCACACATGGAGATAACATTCAACCACCTGCATACATAACGCTATTCCAACATAACACGCGTGAGTATGCAGGTTTGTAGAAGAGCTCTACGACATCAACTTCCCAATGGACAACCTTAAAAAGACAGCAGTCCGTGTATGCACGTACTTGAGAGACAAGACTCTCAGTCACCTGCATACAAGGCCCCACTACTACAGATACATAGTCAAGTGTATGCAGGTCTGAAAAGCATTCCGCGGTTCCCAGCGGACTTCCTTCACGTCGGGCGGTGAGCAGTTAAGAGCACTGAAGGAAGCCTATGTGTCCAGTAGTCTCTTAAGACTCTTGTTTGGACAGACATGGCGTGTGTTATGTCCAATGTCCAGCCGGCGCAAATACCAGCGATAATGTCAACAAGGTTTAAAATTAGACTGGGGAGCAAAAGAGCACGAGCTTGCCTACCGTAATGTGGTTGTAGATGCCATGTGTCCATCCAAGTTGATCGACCAAGCGATACAGTGAAGCCAATTTGCATCTTAAATGCTTCTCTCCCTTATTGTAATTGAGCGCATCCACACCGCGGATATCGGCTACAGGAATGATCGGAGCAGCACCGCCTGCATCAGGCAGTATCAACATAACGGGCAATGGATATCCAATTTACAAAACCGGTCATCAATCCTGAACTTATAGTGAACTCGAGATGACAAACTCCAACCCAACAGGTTCCTACTGCCAAGTAGCGTACGCTTTCAGTCAGTACTGAAACCGTGCGGCACCTGAATGAAATCGAATTCGTTCGGATCGCTTTCCCAAGTGGCGCACGCTTCCGGCCAACAATACATGGAAGGCGCGCCACTTGGTAAAACATTTTGACGAATCAGGTCCCCAAGCTCTCCAATATTTTCGAACACAGACACAGAACGTTCTTCGGCAGAGGAAACGTACCTCGAGGAGACTGAGCAGAGGAAGTGAGCATGCCAGCTTGATTGAAGCGATTCTGTGGAAGGACCAGCTCGGAGATCTGCTGGAGCGCCAGCAGCGAAGTGGGGTTACAGCCGGCTTTCATCGCGTCCTAAAACCACTTCCGGTTAGTAAACCACACTAACAACTCAGTTGAAACTTCGCACGCAAACCTCGTTCACTTTACCTGGATGATGGTTTCCAGTTCGTCTCGAAAGGAAGCACTTTTCAGCACGGCAGAGACCCTTTCACGTCGCTTCATCTCTTGCAGGTCTTCGGTGACGATTGCGGGGCGCTGCATTTCCCGAACATACTCGGGATCATCAGGATCAAAATTCTCGTTCATGAACCGAGTATGCTGCCCGTTCTGCACCACACCGTTGACGGGACCGTGGCCATTCTGCACGGCATGCCGAACTGTCGTGGCATCCCCATGGCCGTTCTCCCACACCCTCAAATCAGTCATGGCTGATGGTAGAAAATCTAGAATAAAAGCAAAATATTCACAAATCAGTGCAGATTCCGACGGTAGTCACTGACAATAATCCCCGTAAACCACGAACCCGTTTTTTTATCAATTTTGGAAGACAGGATATCTCTACAGCCTGGAAAATTTTAAGCTCACGATAAATGTCAAGCAAAAATATTCCGAGAAAATCTAGCTGAAAATTTCTTGGAGCTTCCTTTCTTGTTCGACGTACCGTGAATTCGACGTATCTAGTTTCACTTTATTCCAGAAAATATAATCTGCAACAAAAAACAACAAGATCAATGTAATTCCGGATCGGAAGGTAAAAACTGCGGATTAGGCTGGCAATAAAATATTTGTGGCTTGCAAAAAGCAGCAGATAAACTAAATTTAAACAGAGATAAAGTCCGGGCAGATTACAGTGGAGTAAAGACGGGGGAAAGTGTTTCACTTGGCAGACTTTTCACCAGTAAACATTACCCAGCAAAGTGTGCAACCAGCCAAGCTTGCTTCGAAAACTTGTCTGGAAGGCTGGTCTAGTTTCGCGATTATCAAGCGGAAGGAAGGGCTGAAAAAGAATCCGATACGTTACTGCGTCCGATAGTGTACAGCAGTACAAACTACAGCTGTGGGGGGACTGCGTGAGAATCATAGGCTGCACAGCCGAAAATGTGAAATCGACAGCCGAGGCAATAAAAGTCCACAACTGCTCGTATCAAAGGCTATAAAACCCATATAGACAAATCGATAACCATGCCTCGTCGCTCACTCCTGCCTTCCAACCACCACCGACCTTCCTACAACGTTCCGTACTCGTGCCAGAATCACCGTTCAACAGCCCCCTTTATAACCAAAAACTTAAAACAAAAATCGGAAGTGTTTTCCAAATGACCAAAGCAGAATTGGTTCGTTCAGCTTGTCAGACTAGCGCAAGACGTAGCGCGACTTGACCTGGGGATCTTCTGACTTGCGCTTCCAGTCTTCCAACTTCTTCCACTTCTGAGTTTGTTTTTTCTAGTCTTGTCCGGCCTTCACGGGTCTCTTCTCTTCTACGACAGTCTGTGAAAAGAGAAATAAGTAAACTTTTGACTCTTTTGACAAGAAAGAGGGCCTAAAGCGTGTCAAGCGGAAGTGCCGCTGTGTCGTTCGTGGAGTTGTTACAAAAAGCGCCAGAAAGCCATCATGGCGTAAAATAGCAGAAGCCTTTTCTGTCTATAAACTTCAACTCGACGTTCACTACAAGCCTTCTGTAGTACAGCCTTCTAGCCGCCTTCTAACTTGTTCCTTTTCAACTGTATCTTGAGAGCTCGTCTGAAAGTTATCAAACCACTTCCGGTTCCCCGTATCTGTCTTCCTCATCGTCCATCCGAAGTCGAAATTCCAAGTTTGCCTGGATCTCTAGAACTGAAACAAGATGGTTAAATCTTTGCATACTTCAGAGAGTTACAACTTTGCGTGCCGTAAAGGGAAATACAAATCGATAAGACTTGCCTGCGGGACTTTTGTCGATTGCGTGGATACTTCCCCGTCTTTCATCCGCTCCCTCTGTTTCTGGATCCCTATTGGGATAATTTATCCCTGGCTTGTCCCTTCAATTGCTTAAATGCAAGATGCATGTACGGCGGTGCTGGCGAGACCCTGGAGGTCTGCTGGATACTTCATCCTGTCAGCCTCTCGACGCTGACGTCCATCTTTCCACCATTAACTATTCGCCCTATTGGCCTGTCTCATTCATACCAGCCTCAATGAAACACGATCTAAAACGGGATCCCTAATTTTATTCCAGACTGAACGAATAATGAACTGATAACAAAGCCGAACCCAACACGGAAGAAGGAAGAGTCACGCTTCAGTGAGCTCCTTTCGATCCATCACCCAACGGTCAAGCGTATGCACGGCATTCCCGTTAGAGCCGTGCCGTCACCGCCTGGCCACAGTATAAATTACCCCTACAGTACAGTGCCAACACGGCTACAACCGAAGCTGGAACAGCAAGATTCGTTCCCCGCGTAAGAACATCAAGAAGAGCCAGCCCCAGCTGGAATTCCCGGATCTTCGGACCGTCAACGATTCAAGCAAAAACAGTGAGGCTGAAAACAGCTCAGGAAGGAAGAAAATGTATTTGGTTACCGTGTAGGAAGTTTCGGCGACTAGATCCGCACTTGATCGTTCTTCGGCTGAAGGTTCAAGTTGTGACGAGAGTTCGTGATCTACATGAAGATCCAAGGATCGCTGACTGACACAAGCAGGGTAATCCTCTCGGCGTCCTCGAAAGCGAGTACGACATGACAGAAGGAGTCTGGAAACGAAAACGAACGAGGTCGGAAGCAAAGTAGGACAAGAGCTATTAACGTCCACTCCAAAGACATCTCAACTACAACCAGCCACCATTTCTTTCGGTCTGTCCTCCACTCAGTCTTCATCCAACACGTAACATTCCAAGACGAACGCACGGAATGTCTACCGACGTCGTTAAGCTCCGCGAACTAAATACCTCACAAGCGGCGCACGAAGTGAAGATGAAAATTTTCTAACAGAATATCCCGTTTCGCGGGGTTTTCACGTTGGAATTTCTAGTTAATTCATCCTCACCGCCTCCGCCTCAGGAAGGAACAGAATTTGTATACCTGCAATCAAAGCTGTCACGACAACCTATAATTTATCGCAGGAGTAGAAGAATGCGACGGCGACAGCAATTTTGCCGAGCTGATGACGCAAAACTTGATCGACTGCATTCAGTTTGTCGCCATTTAGTCCACGCCAGGATAAAACCTTCGTTATTACTTATTACCCAACCTTTAGCACGCTTCGTGAAGCAACGCATCCCGGCGGTATCCGAGTTGAACTTCGTTGAAGTGCGGCGTCAGGAAGCAAAGCACGCGCAAGTTCACGACGAACGCTCCCGATCGAGAGAACCTAATCAACACAAGCTGCAAAAATAAATGCAACCACCAACACAAATAATCAAATACACCCATGACGTCAAAACGAAACGCCAGGGCAAGCCCCAAGAGCCACCAAGATAGATAAACACACCTGACGCCATCCACCATTCAACCAAGTCAAAGCACCAATTCAATCAATCAAACGACTCCAAGCATTGCCACCTCTTCCGAGGCCGAGATTTTGCACGGAACCGGAATATCACGTAATAGTTTCGTACGAATGATTTACCGGACAAACAGACTTACTATTTCGCTTGCGGACTACTTCTGCAAACGACAAGTAATCCGTCGAGACGAGACGTCTTCTCATCCGTAACCGTCAAGGGAAACAGGAAGGGAGATCACACGAGGTATGTAGCTGTTGTCGCTCCCGTCGTCTCGCAAGATGGTCCTTGAATTTCAGACTGCGGATCCAGAGACAGGTATGTAACGTTGGTCTCCCGTACCCAAGTCTTTAGCATATGTGCAACACAAATAGCAAAGGCAGCACATTGGATCGAGAGGAAAGACGATTACGTGCGGATTATCCGCAAAAAGTGTCTGATTCTTGTTTGTCTGACAGTGCGAGACTGCGACAGCTTCGCTTGCTACTTTTGTCGATCTGTGCGAAACCTGCTAGACCAGTTTTTCCATCCGCTCCGCTTCCGGTTTTCAGCAGGTAGATCCTTACTAGATTACAGAACGGCTTGCCAAAAGAGCCAGTCGTCTCGCTCTTTTGGCGCGGCGACCAGCGTACCAACCATTCCTTGGTAAGGGTTTGCCTGCTGAGCAAGGCGTCCGGTCAACCAACACCATACTGGCACCCGAGCAGTTCTTGCAGATTACAGGCGCCTCGGCTTGCCAACGCCCAGCAAGCCCTAAGCTCGTAATAAAACACGGGACTTAAACTATAGAGATTGCGAGCGAAAGCGCAGTAGCACAGTTCGATACGCATAGAAACTTCGTGACATCATGTGTAAACATTGCGCGACTCCTTTAACACACAGCCTACGAGACGAACTTGTTCCTGAAATGTCACGATGTTCCTGTGCGCATCGAATTGTGCTAGTGCGGTTTCGCTCGCAATCTCTATATTGATACAAATGACACATATTTCCCACGTGATCAACCTCATCTCCAAAAGCTGATGTCGTCATCCATTCAAGAGTTTGCGGATGGGTTGATTCCATTTGATTGAGCATCCTTGACGTTTCGAAGTCTTCTCGCCGTTCTCGCTGTCTTCCAGATTCGAGGATCCAATGTCCTTCGTTCTACCGGATGTTGATATTTGGGGTGAAAATAAACTTCCCTCTTGCGGCGGGCTTTTATCAACAGAACGACCAGGCTTAACGGGGAAAATCGACGGCTCTGAGGTAAGGAGGTGAGGTGGACCGACCGGAAGCGTCCTTGAATTACTGTTCGTGAAACATTCCTTTTTACTCAACCCCGTTTCGTCGTTTCAGGGCAACATTTTTTTCCCACGTTGTTGATTAAGAACATCCAAGATGAGTTCGGGAGACGCAAACGACAGCTCGGACCGGAATGTAGAGATGTGGAAGATCCGTAAGCTGATCAAGAGTCTGGAAGCGGCGCGCGGCAACGGAACGTCCATGATTTCCCTCATTATTCCCCCCAAGGATCAAATTTCCAGAGTAGGCAAGATGTTGGCCGATGAGTTTGGTACAGCATCCAACATAAAAAGTCGTGTCAACCGTCTGTCCGTGCTCGGCGCCATCACCAGCGTCCAGCAGCGCCTCAAGCTGTACAATAAAGGTTGGCCGGAGAATTCTCTCACGTACCTGCATGCATCCGCCCACGTGGCACTTATGCCGATGCGTATGCAGGATTCGTAATAGTTGTCTTTTACTTTACCGTCCTCATCTTACATTATCCGTGGCTGAAAACATTTTGATCGTTTTCAGTGCCGACGAATGGACTTGTCGTATACTGCGGTACCATCGTGACGGACGAAGGAAAAGAGAAGAAAGTCAACATTGATTTCGAACCTTTCAAAGCCATCAACACTTCGCTGTACCTTTGCGACAACAAGTTCCACACCGAAGTATGCTCGCCCGTACTGTAATAAGTATCATCGTGCCAGAAGGTTCGAACGGCAGAATATTGCTCAAGGATTTCGTGGCAGCTGAAAGACGATTTTGCTCAGCAGTCTCAAAGTCTTTCGTTTGTAAGTAGATCTTCGTTCTGGTTTGTCGATTGATTGGCTTCGCTTTTTTAGGCCCTTCAAGCGTTATTAGCCGATGATACAAAATTCGGATTCATCGTTATGGATGGTAACGGTGCTTTGTTCGCTACACTCCAAGGGAATACAAGGGATGTTCTTGCTCAGTTTACCGTTGATCTTCCAAAAAAGCACGGTGAGAGGCTCGTCTTCATGTTTTCCCAGTGATGCTTGGTACTTTTCTCGTCAAAAGATCAAAATTTCTTATGTTTTCAGGTCGTGGTGGTCAGTCTGCCCTTCGTTTTGCCCGATTACGTTTGGAAAAGCGCCACAACTACGTGAGAAAAGTGGCAGAAACAGCCGTCGGTTGTTTCATTACTAACGACCGACCTAACGTAGCTGGCTTGGTCCTAGCCGGAAGTGCCGATTTCAAAACTGAGTTGGGCCAGTCCGACATGTTCGATCAGGTAGGCCTCCCGCCGTTTCTTTCCTGAATATTCAGCAGCGTTCATTGGGCTTCTTTGTTCCAGCGTTTGGTAGCCAAGATTGTCAAGACCGTCGATATTTCGTATGGTGGCGAGAATGGCTTGAACCAAGCCATCGAGTTGTCCGCTGACTGTTTGGCCAGTGTCAAATTCGTCCAGGAGAAGAAGCTCATTGGTGAGTTTTCTGGAGTAGAGATTCTCGAATTGGAACTACTGTAGTAAATGTTAAAATTCTTTATCATCCGAGCGGCGCCCACATTCAGCCAACAACACCAAACACGTGCGCCACTTAAGAAGACAAAGTCGCTCGGCAAGACAGTATTTTCCAAGTGGCGCGCACTCTCGGCTAACAACATCGTAAGAGTGTGCCACTTCGGGAAAACTAGTCTTGTCGTGTTATTTCCCGAACTCCCAATGCGATTAATTTGTAACATTTTCACAGGTCGCTTTTTCGATGAGATTTCCCAGGACAGTGGGAAGGTTTGCTTCGGCGTTGACGATACTCTGAAGTGTCTGGAAATGGGCGCTTGTGAAACTTTGATATGCTGGGAGAATTTAGACATTACACGGTACCTTTTACGGAATCCTAGTACTGGTGAAGAGAAGCTCATCTATCAGAGAGGCTCCATCACGCAAGACAAATCTAATTTTCTGGATAAGGACGTAAGAAGTTTTTTTTCTCCCAAATTTACGCAATTTTTTTTACCCAGTTTCGATTTTCCTTTTAGACTGGAGTTGAGTTGGAAGTGGAAGAGTCCATTTCATTATTGGAATGGCTGGCAGAAAAGTACAAGGGTTTTGGAGCCACCTTGGAAATCGTCACAGACAAGAGTCCGGAAGGTTCGCAGTTTGTGAGAGGTTTCGGCGGTGTTGGAGGATTGCTCCGGTACCGTGTCGACTTGAACGCCTTGGACACCAGTCTGTTGGACGATCACGCCGCCGAACATGATTTTGATTTGGATGACTATTAATTTTATCATAAATATATCTTCTTTCTCTTTCGTATCTAGCAATTAGCATCTAAATTATCCGCATAGTTTATACGAAGCTGTGTTAACTTTCTCTTCCCTTTTTGTAACAGTCTCTGGTTGGTTGGTAGTTTTATCAAAGCGGAGCGAGGTTGAATGATGGGTTTGGGAAGAGTGATCATGGATGTGAGATGGCCAAATCGCGCTTTTTCAGCTCGTTTCTCTGAAGCTTCTTTCCATTTGTTGCTCCAACGATCGTTTTTGTTTAATGTTGCTAAATATCCTTCCAATAAAAAAACATTGTGCGACCGGAAGTCAAACACTCTCCATTTTCTGCTCACACCGAATACTGATACTCGGGCATGGCCTTGAAAATTCTTTGTTTCCCCTGCTGCCTTGACACGACATCGGTCGCGATGGACTGGGGAAAAGTTTTACGATAGTCAGGACGTCGGCATACAGTGCTGAAAATGCATCCCTTCCGGTGTCACGTGGTCATATAACGTCAGTCAACGGTGACTGACGTCACGTGACCACCGGAAGTAATGCATTTCAGCACTGTATGATCATATTGAAGAAAATCGTCGTCTCAATTGGCGGATGTCGTCAGTGTAATTGGCAGAAAGTGTGCGCCACTTGGGAAAACGACCACATCAAGCTGTTCGCCGACCCGTTTTGCTGTTGTGGTTCACGTTTGCTCTTCTTCGACACTGAGTTCTTTTTTTCCAGAACGAAAACACGAACACGATTGCCTTGATGATTACGTTACAACGTCGTGTGAGCAGAGGGTAAGTGTATGATGATAGTGCAATGGGTCGCTGTGGGCTCTTGGTTCAGGTTCACATGGCGGGATAGGCAGATTGACCTGCTGATGGGTAGAACTATCACGGAATGGCTGGGTTGTGGGTAGCTAAATTAATACTGTACAGTCTGCGCAAACAGCGGTTTTTGATTGATCAAGAGCGCGTAGCGCAAATGCTTGATCAAATGTAGATGGCGGTCGTCCAAGCCACCCGCGTCATTTCCAGCCAATATCATTTCTTTGTGTAGTTTGCCCCATTCGGAGATCGCGACCGCGCGATGGTGTGCGTTCTCTCAAGATGATGGTGCTCTTCCAGCGCGGTGATGATACTGACTGCACATGAACAGACGGCGAACGAAGCGGAAAGGACATGTTTTTAATCCGAGCAATTAATACCGACCTCATTAGAATGCACTTGCACTTGTCCTGTGCCTCCGACTACCGCGTACGCGCCAAAGTTCTGACGCGCGGACCGGCGCGCAATGAGATATCAAAGTGATGATGAAGAGAACTTGACGTTGGTCAGTCGGACATCGCTAATTTGAGGTTCGATGCTGTCAATCTGATACAAGATCTTTCAGGTCACCAACACACGCTTGAAACCATCACAAAAATAGCTTCAACGACTTTTCATTTCGTTAGCCGGCTATGCAAATTTCAAAAAATTTCGGACCAAAGAAGTACTATCCGAAAATTAAATTTAAAATTTTTGCGATCTCTCTTTTGGAATGTGTATGGCGTGACGGCGACATCCAAAGTAACCCACGTCGTATAAGTACCAGGTTGCCAACCTTTAATTTTCCGCCGGGAGTGTTCCACAGGAGTGGCGGGTATTCCTCGTAAACAATGACATCGATGACGACACGTGTGACTATGGTTCAGGGGTTGACAGTATAACTTCCTGGTCACCTAACGCATGGCTTATCACAAATTAGAAGGAATTACAGAAGCGTTCCGCTCAATTTCCCTTCACTCATCGTCTTATTAAAGTTTGTTTTGTGGAGGGAAAGAAGTTCATTACGAGCATTACGTATGTCTCCGGTCTAGGAATGTTTAAACCATCGCCATGCACGGGTTTGCGGACAAGAGAAAAACACAGGCGTCGCTGGGAAGTTGTATCACATGCAAAGTGTAGCACGGTTCGCCGCACAAGAAGGAGGCCAGATTTATATGAAATACTTACCGATAGATAACATCATCCATTACATGGGTTTTTACCAGAATTAAAGTACTGTTCCGGCGGCTCGTCATCATGACAGTCCTCTTCGCCGACCGAACTACCGCTCATACCGCCTTCACGTACCATCTATCCGCAGTACACGAGTATTCGGAAGGTACTTTAGCATGGGTCACTCGTGCTAACTGACCACATATATAAGGCATCCGCGACTTGATCCTTCTCCATCGGATCAGTCGTCTAATACCATCATCATCGCCGTTGTTGGCTCTCTTCATTTGTGCGCTGGCTGTAGACTTGTCTTTTGTGTCTTTCGCTCAAGTCAAGTACAATATCCCATAGTCTACGGAGAGGTCTCATCGACAGTCAGAGCGTGTCTGGCTCGTCCATCACAAAGGAAATGGCCGCTGGAGGCCGACGGGGTTCTTCCCATGACCACCTCACCCTTTTCCTGCCCTGTCATGGATCTACCTTTGCCCTGTGTCTGGTGGTTATACTACAGACGGTTCTAATTCAAGGAATACTATCCTACAATGTCCCTGCCGAGTCACCCCCTTACGCACCCAGGATATACCCTGAAGTAGCCAAGTCACCACCACATTATGGACCTCCGAGAAGTCCAGGGTACTACCGGGAGATGGAACCGCATGCGTATCCGGAGAAGAGGCCAGTGTATGGTCCACCACCGAATAGACCTTATCCTGGACCAGAGCGATGCAGTAAGCACCTAGTGTTGAATATCTGAGACTGAACCTCCAAGTGATCGTACAAAACTGGTCCATTTGCTCTTCGACATTTTAACTGAAATCGGGGAAAATTGAAATAAAAGGAAAGCAGTTAATTTGAAAGAATTCGGCACCGAACAATGTTTCCAACTTTTTTCCAGTTGTGACGGATTTATTTTTGACACTTCCGCATCCTTCCAAATACGGACCACCGGGGTACTCGGAACGCCATCAGCCCAGCTACAGTACGTCAGCCGCCATCCCGAGTTATTCGGATCAGAATCGGCCATCGTCGGATGTGCTGTCACACAGTGGATACTCGCCACATCAGATGAACGAACATGGATCAATGCGCTATATGCCAGAGTAAGTGGGAAAGCCCACCTGAATAACAGGATCAGTTTCTCGAGGTCAGGACCTGTTCCTGTAGAAATAATTTCGCTCCGAATTAAACCAGGTTGTCGAAAAATATCGTTAGTACCGTAACGAAGTGATACTCTAAAAGCGCTCTTTTTCTTCAGGGAATGTCCGGCTCCAGGATACGAAGATCAAGTGGACTGCCATCGCTTCTTGAAGTACCGTTCATTCGAAGGCATATGCAACAACCTCAAGTATCCCAGCTGGGGTAACCGCACACAACCCTACTCACGCATCACCCAGCGTACTTATGAAGACGGTGAGCATTGTATTCAACATGCCTGCTGGTTCCCACGCTGACCAGAAGTCACGACCGAGCTTAGCCACGATCGACCCACGGTATTATAAATTAATTTCCGCTGGCTGTTACAGGCAAGGATGTACCGAGGATCTTTTCGGTGGTGAAGGACTACGACAAGGAAGTACCACTGCCCAATGCCCGAGTCATCAGTGTGGCAATGAGCCAGAACAAGCCTATCCCCCATCCAGCGGCCAACCTTCTCATGCCGTATTTTGCTCAAATGATTGGACACGACTTAGCTCTAAGTAAGAAAAAATGGTACTCTGTATAATTCGCCGTTATCTAATTAAACTATCACACTGTTAAAGAAGGTAATTTTGCAATGGCGAAGTCGATCCAACCCAGAAAATTAGAAGAACCACAATCAAATTTCATTTGTGTTCGATACGTTCGATCGGTTTAGTTTTAGTTTTTTGGCGTACATATAGAAATTTTTAAGGGAAAATGGATATCCATTGGATGTCATCAATTTTCCCCGATTCTTCTCCAACAAGAGAAAGTTTTGCCTATGTATCGTGTGCCGATGTCACTAACTTAGATGTACTGTATGGGTATCATGTTGGGGTTATTCTGTCAAGTTGTGTTTCTTGTATTGTTTAGCGCCGTCATTTCAAGTGAACAATCGACAACCTGATTGTTGTGTCATCAACGCCGACTGTCAAGTAGCCGAGTGTTTCCAATTCTCCATCCCTCCTTATGATCCATTCTACTCGCGCTTCAATATCACTTGCCATCAGTTTGCCCGTTCACTGCCGTCTAAAGAAGCTCGCTGTCGCTACGGTAAGTGCCCTCTTCAAGGAGCTACACTGTAATACTGCTGGTGCAGTAGCCGCTAACCGTGGTGTATTCCGATACTGTCGGACCACTCTACATCTCCGGCTACTGTAAACTTTAGCTTTTACATCCGTCACTCAATATACAAAGTACCAGATTGTCATTTCTGGCAATCATCTTCACTCGGACTTGTCAAATTAATACCCAAAACCCTTGTCTGCTGAACCCACCAATACAACACTCGTCAAACCATCTGCAAGCCAAACCGGTTCAGATCTGAGCTGAAAATGATGAAATATTACTACATTCGAGAGCGAGCACGAAAGGAAATGAATGAATATCCAGACAAAAGTAAAATTCTGTAAATCTGTAACATTCTGAATTCTGAAATTATTAGTCGGAATTGCGAGATTTTGAATAATTTTATTTTCACTCGGAGCTCGGTATTCTCATCCCGTTTGGCTGGGTCTCATAACATAGTAACATTTACTGCCAGCTGGCTCTCCACACTGTTCTCACTGTCTGCTTTGTGTACAGGAGTTCGGGAGCAGTTCAGCACAGTAACACATTGGCTCGACGCTTCCATGGTCTACGGCAACACGGACGAGCAAGATCTGGCCATCCGCAACTTCTACAAAGGGCAGTTGGCCTTCCGCGACATTTACACCGGTATCCCCAACGACCAGTACACCGACATCTTCCAGATGATCCTGCCGTCTCTGCCGTCTCACGGTCCCACCTCATGCAAAGCACTCGACCCTCGTCGCACATGCTTCCTGGCCGGCGATGACCGTGTCAACCAGCAGCCACCTCTCATGGCTCTCCACACCGTCTTCATGCGCTACCACAACCACATTGCCAACTTCATGGCCGCCGTGTACCCTGACTGGTCGGACGAGGTTCTGTTCCAGGAAACCAGGAAGATCTTTGTGGCCACGTACCAAGCAATCATCTACAAAGAGCTTCTGCCGGTTATTCTTGGCGAGAAGATAGCCAGCCATAAACGCTACGCTCTCAAGCTGGAACATGAAGGATACTTCGAAGGCTACGATGAGACATACGACCCACATGTCATCAACGAGTTCACCACGTCGGCTTTCAGGATGCACAGTTTGGTCGCCGATGTTGTACCAAGGTGAGCTCAAACATTTGACCATGACGAGAAAATCCGAAAAGCACTAATTAAGAAATGAGCATTCGGAAGTAAACTCCAGAATCACAAATGGACTGTACGTAAACATTGTGGATGGCTCATTGCCCGGCAAGCAAAGGAAAGCTGCCATTAAAATCAAGCAATCAAGTATACCAAAACTCGAACACTTTACAGTAGCTCATATGAAGTGTTGGGGATCTTCCGCAGACAAATTGTGGCGACAGTCAGGCTTGTGTTTATGTTCACCGGTTTCTTCCTCTTCCGTGCTGAACTTGAGGATCGAGTAGGTGGTGGACACTGAAGTGACGCGCGACGCAACGGTCATGTTTGTCTGTGTGCTTACTTGAACTTTGCATTCATTCGTAGGTTAATCTTCTCGACTGGTCCGCCGGAAGCACACCTCTTATCCACCCAGTTCAACAACCAGACGCTTCTCTATGAAGACGGTAACGCAGACGCTATCATCAACGGCATGCTGGAAGAGATCTCGTTGGCTTTTGACCGACAAGTTACCCTGGAACTCCAAGGAAGACTCTTCCGCGGAAGACTACCGTTCGGCCTAGATTTGGAAGCCATCGCTATCCAACGAGGACGTGATCACGGTACGCTGTCAATCTAGAGTTAGATATAGAAGGTACCATGGGGAAACGATTCATGTTCTTTTTCCTCCAGGTTTGGGAACTTACAACGACATTAGGGAAGCCTGCGGATATGGACGAGCCTACGACTTCGCCGACCTGAAAGACTTCATGCCCTACGACAACATTGCCATTTTGCAAAAGCTATACAAGACTGTCGACGACATTGTAAGTGGTTTCCTCTAAACAAAACAACCGGGGAATAATTTATGATCTTTGCCGGTTGGTTTAGGATTTCAACGCTGGAGGTATGATGGAGAATCCGGTCAACGGTGAAGCCAGTGTCGGCCCGACGTTTGCTTGCGTCATCGCTTTGGAGTTCCGCGGCAAACGAGTGGCGGATCGCTTCTGGTTCGAGAACCCAGATCAATTCAAGCCTGGTAAGAGCCATCTATACTTTAATGATCCGCTAATTTTGGCATCGATACAATTTATTTTGTTCATCGAGAACAACTGGAAATGATCAGGAAGACGGCTTCGATGGCACAGCTAATCTGCGCCACGACGGAACTGCGCAGCGCCCCCTGGAATTCATTCTTGGACGTATCGGAGCTGTAAGTCCATTCGTTTTCTTTTCATTTTTTTCACCATCAAGTTCGGTCACTCAAATACAGTTTGATTAAGTTACCTGTTCTTCTGATTCAGGAACCCACTCGTACCTTGCAAGATGATTCCGCAACTGGATTTGTACAAATTTTTCGGAATCCAAAAGCCAGCGGTAAGATCTTATTATTTTTTCTTGGATCATCGGCCTATCATTAGCACTAGATTTCCACCAGACATTTGAGCAAGAAAAAATCCCGCACTATGTTGCAGAACTATTACGGAAGAATACCAGAGCCATATCCAGGCCCACCTGAACCAGTACCATACGGTCCTCCACCTCCAGTTCCGTATCCAATCGGTTGAGATACCGCTGCCATTGGCCAACGAAACTGACCGCTCAACAGTTGTAACGTCAAATACCGAAGACCTTCAAGATCAATTTTCATTGTTCTTTGATATGGGAACGGAACGATATAATTTAATATATATAAGTATTTATTGTGTATCTATGTTGTGGAGGATGAGAATAGGAAACGATATGCTATATCTTCATACTGCGATTTTGGGCAGCTGGTTAGTGTTGCGAGTCCAAAGATGCGTATTGTAATATCGATAAGAATAAACAATAAGAATAAAGTCACTCACTGTCTGGGTTTTGCAACAATTTCGAAAGGCTTTGGCTGTAAAACAACAGCCTGTATTGTCTCTAGGGAAGGAACTTCAGCTCCGGCAGGTTTTTCCAGGTTGAAATGCGACATGATGTTGGCAAAGACGAGGAAGAGTTCTTTGCGGGCCAGTTGTTCCCCGATACAGGAGCGTCGGCCGGCGCCGAACGGCACGAAGTATTCAGGAACGCTTATTTTACCGTCTTTGATGAAACGATCCGGCTTGAACTCCTCGACGTTGTCCCATAGTTCGGGATCGTGAAGGATGGAATACAAATGCATCATTACCGTAGTACCTAGAATAAAAACAATTCACTGAATTACAAAGGAAAATTCAAAGCTTGTCGCTATTCTGTTATGAACGAATGCGAGCCGTAGAAACATCTGGGCAAGAACACCAACTGCTATTTTCTACGCTTTTTCGCCATAATGGTCTTACCTTTCGGAATCAGGTAGCCACCAAGCATGGTGTCATCCGTAGCTTGGTGCGGAATAGCGAAGGGCAAAAGCGGATATACCCGAAGAGTTTCCAAGATGACAGCTTCAGTATACACTAGTTCATCACGATGGTCCAAAGTCACTTCCGCATTAAGACCCACCACTCGATCCAGTTCCTTATGGATCTTGCTTTGAATTTCTGGGTGGTGTAACATCATGACGAAGAGCCTACGATAGCCCAAACAGACAAAAACGAAATTCAAAGCCGAGATACACATGCATTGGGAGCTGCTCACCACTGAAAAGCGGTAGCGGTTGTTTCGAACCCTCCGGCGAACAGATCCACCAACACATTGGGTAGACGTTCCGAGGAGTATATAGAGTTGGTGGGCGTCACGACGTCGGTACTTTGATCCAGCCAAACGTCTATAAAGTCTCTGGGCTCGTTTGGCACATGCGTTGGACGATGCTCGTCGATGATTTTGTTGAGAAATCCTTTTATAGAACCAAACACTTCGGCCATGATGGTGCGTGCATTGTTTGGCAGGTACTTCATGAATGGGAACATTCGATCGCGGGCAGCCACCAGGATCTGTTTCATTCCAAAGGTGATTGTTTCCGTCATCATCACCATACCCTCGTCGCCTGAAAAAATGAAATATTCCGAGTACAAGCCGAATATTTTGTCAAACTACAGTAGCAGTTCTTTACTGCTTGCTCAGGGAACTTTGAAGGCCTCCGCTATCATGATCCTCATAAGTCTACAAAGGTATGCCCTAACCTCTAAATGCTTGATGGGATATTTGTATCGCTTGCCTGACCACCTTTGCCTTGATTTGGAAGCTTTGACCAGTTTGTCGCCAAATCGAGCGGAAACATTGCGGTAGAATTTCGGATGCAGTACGGAGAGGTATGATCCATACACAGTTTATTCTTCGTTAAAAATAAAGAAGACGCGTCTGATCTGCGGACCGGGTGTCCTAATAAACTTAATTACTCTCTTTCGAGTGGAGGATGCATTCATTATTATTAATATTTACCGTATTTGAAGGTTCTTCCAAGTGTGATGGAAGCGATTACGTTAGCTGTGGCCAATGCGACAATGCTTCTTGGATTAAACGGTTCGCTCTTCTTTCGGCGAAACTCCGTGATGACGTTTTCGGCTTCCTGAAGAATGTTGGCTTGCATACTGCGTTGACCAAAGCCCAGGTTGCGCAGTGTGACCAAGGTGAATTTTCTCACGTTCTTGGCGGACTCCTCTGTTCCACTGATTATCATACCTGTGAACGCGACAAAACTACAATGTATATACAGTAAATGTTCACGGTCAGCTCTTCCGTGTGGAGTAGCCAGTTATACCGGTACAAAGTTAAGTCGCGTGTAGATACCTGGATGATGTACTGAACTCTGATCTTTGAAAAACACGCCTTCCGGGCGTCCAGCGAAACCCCAAGCTCGATCGATCAAGGCTTCCCGGAATCCTTTGTAAGAAGTGACCCAGACGGCCCGTGGTCTAATTGGGAGAATCAGAACTCTGTTAGTACGGGAGGCCATGGTCAACCCGAAAAGAAAAACCAGAAGAAGGCACTTTTGCTGCCGCTAACATTGCCCACGGTTTGCATGGTCTTACGCAGTGCCGGCTCGTGTGCTAAACACCCCGCCGAACTGTTTGCCGAATTGCTGGATGGTCGTATGCCGTGATTTAGAGGCAAAGAGGAAGATGTCCCCAACGATGGGCAGTCCTTTAGGTCCTGGCGGAAAGTTGTCCGAATGGATTCCTTCCGACGCATTGTTCGCCCACCAGTAATACACAGCAACGAGCAGTGCTGCTACTCCCAACACGATAGAGATCATCTCATAAGCCACAAAGCTACAAAAAGACAAAATTAATCTTAGTTGGGGGTAGAACCGGTAAGAATCTTCCAGACACGAGATTAACGGGCGTCGGGTAACTTTTAACCAAAGCATCTGCGTCAATGGCATTGATTCAGCGACTACCCAACAGACTGTCTGCAAGGTGATCGGTTACATATTATTGCACTGCTGTTGATGATAAGATTAGTACAGAGATTAAGTTGCCACCCCGTTCACTTTACGACTGTAGCTACTGCCTTGCTCCGCCCCTCTCGTGACGTCTAACTACATTTTGCTTTCCAGAGCTCCCCTTATTTTCGAAAAATAGCGTAATCGGAGTTGCGGTTAGCTAGCATTGGGAAGCATGGTGGCTGCCCAACTATTCAAAGTTCTGATCAGCTGTTGCGCTTATGAATGACGTTGCAACTCATCATAGCTACAGTGGGACTTTCATCTGGCGGTGGCAACTTGATGTCTGTAGTGTCTACAACTCTTACCTTTAGCCCAAGATCCGCGACTGCGGTGGAGACCCGGTGGCGCTATTGCCCGGCACATGAAGTTTGCCTGAAGTCCAAAGTCTCCTACACTTTGTCTTTCCTTCAGTGACTCAAACGAGCCAGTTCTGGACTTGCGACATGGACTTTGGACTCGGACTTTGTAGTGACTTCGGAAAGTGCGTACTGTTTCCGCCTTGAAGTATCCTACAAGGACTTGGTATCCCCCGAGCGCTGTCCCTTAAGGGCTGCTTTGATATATGGGTATCGGCAGCCCAATTTACGGGATAACATTTTTAGCTCCGAACCACCCCTTTTTTGACATGAAATGGGAGACAGTATCAAGGGGCATCGAGTGCTAGCTTCGCTACGCTTCGATAAGCATGGAAGTTTCACAAAACTGTTTGCCCTTTTGAGAAGATTTCGAGAAGAAATCCTCTCAGAATCTTTCTCAAACTTCTCAAGAATTTACGGATGAAATTTGACTGAGACTGGACCCATGCCACAACGGTCGGCGGAGCGGAGCCCGTTGCCGATGGACGTCTCGATAAGAAGAGAATTATGATACGCGATCAGCACGTGCGGTCTGTCGATCGCAATGGCGTCGCATCCCGCCTGTCGACAGCAGTCAAACGCAAACCGTAACGAGTCCAACTGACCTACCTGCATTTCTGTAAAAATGGACTGTTATTATGGTCATTAGTTTTATTTGATAATCTCTGTTATTAAACATTGTCAAAAAAGGCTTATCAACGTGAAGCTTGGCTAATCAGCTTTCCCTGAAGACGATCAAGTGGCTGAATCTGGTAAGCAGTAATACCGTTGTCAAAGCATGACGGTTAGCCCACTTAAGTATTGGACTTGGTACAGTACAGGTCTAGCCCGAACCTAGCCATACCCTGCTGGGACCGATAGCAATATCCAAGGATCCATCGATCGGTCCGTGGTTAGCTTACGATCTCTCAGGTTCTATAACATGCACAAAAAGAAACCCGAAATCGAACGCGCGTCAGGGACCGAAAATCTGGGGGACCAGACCTGTTTTTTTCACTTTGCAGGCGCATCCCGTAGGCAAACATCGTTGTAAAATTTGCCTAATACTGACGGGTTTTTCGTCGACCGAATACGGTAAAGAGTGCACAGATGATGTAGCTAATTGTCTAGTGTCAGTCTTTTTGCGCCCGACTCCCTCGCTGCTGTTATTGAATTAAAACTTCTTAGGCGCGTTTTATGCAGGTATTTGATCGAGCCGTTTGTACCGACCGGAGCCGGTGACTCGAGTCGTGACGTAAGGTACAAAGTTCGAAAACTTTTCTATTAGGCAAATTTTCATGACAAAAATTTGCCTATGGAACGCGGCTCCCTATTTGTGCCAGAGAACCTCATGGACCGCGGGTCCACAAAGAAACTGGCTGATGACCGCTTGCCCGAAATCGAAGAACAACGATACGATAACACGTATCAGATGAAGTAAACGTTAAAAAACCAAGCTGCCAATCGCCCGGCCTTCACCACCTCGATCAACTTACACGGGCTACCTCAAATTCGGTTCTTTCTCTTACAGCTTACGATATATCAGTGGTAAATGGTGCTTCGTTTGCCACTGACTAATGATAAAGAGAGTACCGTCAGGCGTGTCGTGAGACCTATAAAGTCCTGCGTTCGGCTTGTCCAGATACGGCATCACTTTCTGGATTTTGCAACAATGTCGAAAGGTTTGGGATACAGAACAACAGCCTGCATCAGTTCTAGGGAAGGAAGTTGCGCCCCAGAGGGCAGCTCCAGCTTGAAGTTGGAGAGTACATTAGCGAACACTAGGAAAAGTTCTTTGCGGGCCAGTTGTTCGCCAATGCACGAACGTCTGCCGGCGCCGAACGGGACGAAGTATTCGGGAACTACGATTTTTCCATCCTTTATGAACCGTTCGGGCTTGAAGTCTTCTACATCCTCCCATAATTCTGGGTCGTGGTGAACGGAGTACAAATGCATCATCACTTGAGTACCTGAAAAATATTCCGCGTGTCGACGGTCAGTTCATCCATCGATAAGCGAAACAGCCTGACATGCTTGGCACATTCCATATCGGGCCGGTGAGTGATACACCGGACCTATTCTCTACGCAAACAGTATAGGTGTACCTTTCGGTATCACGTAGCCACCAAGCATTGTGTCCTCTGTAGCTTGATGTGGTACAGCGAAAGGAATTAGAGGGTAGACTCGAAGGGTTTCCAGAATCACGGCCTCCGTGTACACCAGTGCCTCCCGCTGATCAAGAGTTACTTCTGCGCTGGCGCCCACCACTCGATCGAGTTCTTCATGAATCTTTTTTTGGACTTCCGGGTAGTGCAACATCATGGCGAACAACCTGCAAAGACCACCTGCGTATAAACCAGTCTTGTTCAGCTCTGCAGGAATAGTTACCATTGAAACGTGGTGGCGGTGGTTTCAAAACCACCGGCAAAAAGATCGATAAGGACATTTGGGAGACGTTCCGAGGAGTATATCGAGTCGGCGGTTTTATCGACCTGTGAGTTTTGGTCCAGCCAAGCATCGATAAAGTCTCTGGGCTCGTTAGGAACATGCGTGGTTCGATGATCGTCGATGATTTTGTTGAGGAAGCCTTTTATGGAGTAGAAGATTTCCGCCATGATTGTTCGTCCACTGTTGGGCAGGTACTTCATGAATGGAAACGTTTTATCACGGGCCGCGATCAGAATTTGTTTGATGCCGAGATTAATTTTCTCTGTTACCACGATCATTCCTTCATCGCCTGACCATAATAAGATTTCACGAATAAAGCTTTATGCTTGAGAACGGGATGCAACATTATGAATCAACCGTTTGGTCGTTCTCACCATATTTAAAAGTTTTTCCGAGCGTAATCGAAGCAATCACGTTGGCTGTAGCTAATGCAACAACGTTCCTCGGGTTGAAAGGTTCGCCCTTCTTTTCGCGAAACTCTGTGATTACGTTCTCGGCTTCTTGAAGAATACAATCTTGCATGCAACGCTTGCCGAAGCCTAGGCTGCGAAGAGTGATCAGGGCGAACTTCCGCACAGCTTTGGAGGACTCCTCAACTCCACTCGCTATGATACCTATATCGGAAACGCGAACATATGTCACACACATTTCATCGATTGTTTCGGTCGGCCAGACTAGCATCAGTAAACCAAAACTGCAATCTGCATAAGAAGATTTGCCGATTTTGCATATCAAGTATGTGAACGTTAAAACCTGGATGGTTGATGGTGGACTGGTCTTTGAAGAATATCGAATCTGGACGGCCTGCAAATCCCCACGTGCGATCGATCATGGCTTCGCGGAATAGTTTGTATGAAGTAACCCACACGACACGCCTGAAAGAAACTAGAACAAAAACGGTGAGCAGGAAGAGTTGTGGCCCTACTTACTGAGTTCCGGTTATGGTGCTAAATATTCCGCCGAATTTGACTCCATATTGCCGAAGGACCGTATGCCGTGAAGAAGTCGCAAAGAGAAAGAGATTACCGACGATGGGTAATCCCGGAGGTCCTGGCGGAAAATTGTTCAAATTGTTGCCAGATGAGTTGCTGGCCCACCAATAACACGCGGCGGTCAGCAAAGCGAACACACCCAATACAAATGCAATCATCCTGCAGGATTTTAGCTGAAATGCTGGTCAGCCCAGAAACGAGCAGACAACCAACTCACCAACCAGCTACAGCAATTCTGATTAGCTAAGTCGGCCCTTGTTTCAAGTCAGAAAGTTCAGCAGGCGTACACGGCTTTCAGTCACACAGTTTACATAAAACTCACACTTTGTAATGGCCAGCACAGGGTTCAATCTGTTCGTATTCTAACCCAATGGTTCAAAGGTCGGAAATCTGATCAGGAGTCTGCCAAGCGAAATCCCTTGTCGCCAGACTGCATGCTCATGGCTTGCGCTGCCATGGAATTAGTCACTTCCGTCGCGATCTAAATGCACAGCCGACAAAATTACAGTACCTAGTCTAACTAACCCAGTGGCGGACTGTATAAAGGTTAATACTGAGACAAAAGGCCAGTCGAGTAAAGTTATTGGTTAGCTACGCCCACTACAGTCACGGTCATTATTCATCGACACCCCATAGTCTTCCTTTAATTCACCATATCTGCCGATCCCGTCGTCCGATTCCAAAGATTGCAAAATAGAAAATAAGGAAACTTATTTTCGGTTAACTATGGAGCGACTTCCTCCTCCTCAGATTTTTCCTTCTCATATTTCTCCTCGTACGCATTCGATGTGAACGTATGTGTCAGCCATTCTTGACCATGGCCATCGATTCACCAAGTTATCTCTCGATTCATTCTTCTTTCTGCGAGCTCCTCGCATTTTGTTACAATCTTCCACCATCAATCTCTTTACTGACGCCACCGCAACCCTTGGCTGCGGCGGGTACTTTGATGGTGAATGGTTCAGTCTTCGTTGGCCCAGCTGGGTCCTCTTTGCTTCCTTCAGTATTGAGTTTCTTGAATTAATACCGATCGTGTTTGCCTGTTCTTTATGGAGCTCATCTTTCACCAAGCGACAAATATCCTTCCAGTGTGATAATCTGGGCGCAGTCCAAGCCTTCAGCAAATTAGGCTCATCAAGCCGCGCCGTCCTCCATTTACTTCGTGAGATCGTTTCCATCTCGGCCACCCACAATTTTGTTATTCGCCTTTTTCATCTTTCTGGTGTAGACAATGGCGTCGCTGAAGCTCTTTCTCGTAACGATCTCTCTCGTTTCCGCTCTCTTGCTCCTTCTGCTAACCCGAGATCTTCTCTCCTTCCCGATCGCTTTACCCCACTTCATTCTGCCTACCTGCGTGCAAAATGAAGCTCGAAGTCACTGCCAAAAAGCTCTTAAAAGGCCATATTTCTCCTTCCACGAGACGAACCTATGATTACGGCCTACGCAAATTTCGAAAGTTCTGTTTCGATCATCATATTCGCGTTGTCGAAGTCAAATCTGTGTTGCTGTGTATCGCTTCATTGTTCTACCGAAAAGTGGCGCCTTCTACTGTTCATGTTCATCTTTCAGACAAAAACAAGGGTATTTTGGGACTTGGAGCGGGAACAAGCGTTCAGTCATCCTCCAGGCTTCAGTGCGAGTCACTTCTATAGTAACCCTTTCTAATCTGGATCAACGTCATCTCAATAACTTTGGTCCATTATTTTTATACGTACAATCGTCAAAGAGAAACATAAGGCGCTAATCGTTCAGCCCTACTGCATTAACGTTCCGAAATGTTACGTAACCACCACTGCCAGCTGTCGGGTGTCGGCAGTTCACCCTCACGCATATAGCAGTCTTTCGGGATGAAAGTTCCGATCATTTCCGACATACGCGCCCGGAACATGGGTCGTGCAGTATTCGCTATTTATGGTGCACGCTTTATAGTGCTGGTGTGCGGTAGCTGGCATCTAGAGACCTCACGCGGGATGTGTTAGGAAAAGGATAAGTCCAGTTTGGTAGATTTCGGCAAGACGGCAGTCACGAGATGCTCATCACATATTAACCACCAGCCAGCAGAACTGTCAGCTTTGAGTCTCCTGTACAGTGTACAGCCAGTTGAAGATCACTTCTAAAGTTCGAATACTTATGCGCCAAACGGACTATAAGTACTGCGCCGAGAAACCGAAAACCGTCGAAAATTTCATGGTGAGCCATATGAAGCCATATGAAAAAGAAAGGCGAAATCGTCGTCAGGGCTGTGCCAGAAAATTAACCGCGATCGTGCCTATATTTTGCCGCACGCCTTTCACCCTGACTGATTTTCGTCACTGTGCCAAAAGGCAAGTGACGAGAACCGCAGTTCCCTAGGCTGCCCGTTTCCTGCCTCTCGCTGACTGGTTTGATTGAAGCCTTGATTGCTCAGACGAAAACATTTTACACAGACTCTCGTTCAGTCAAATTTCCGCTGTGAACTGATTGCTAAGTCAATTGAGGTGGCCGTTTTCCCCATATAAATTCTTGATTCTCACACTTTAGCACACCATGAAATCCATTTTCTTCCTTCGGTTTCTTGCCGCAAAACTTTAAGAACGTTTGGTGCTTCACTGTAAGAAGCAATTTAGGTGGCTTACTTACTTAAGATAACAGCATATGGAGCACACCAGAGCTGTAAGTGCCATAGCTGCTACGACCGCGGGGACCTCGGCGGCAAAAGCACGAGCTATGGGAAACGAAACTGCTTGTGTACATCCAATTGGAATGGGGGTACCTGCAGGTTACAGCACGTACTTGTTGCGCTGCACAGTTCTCCCCGGTATCCGCATGGCGGATGATCGAGCGGTGGAGCGCCACCTGTCCAGGGCCAAGATGCGGCCCTCGTACTGGTCGCTACTATGGTTTTCCTTGTGGCTCCATACCGCCAGTTTTCCTGAACAACAATAAAACGGTCATGGTACACGGTTTGTTTAAGATGTACTGTAGAATATAGGCTGTGGAGAAACTACTAATTGTACCTCGATCCCCCCAGATGTAATGTTGAGACGGGAAAATACAACGTCCACCACACGTGTTCCTGCAATTGGAGAAGTTGATATTAATAGATAATAGTTATCAGTACGAGGTAGAGCAATAGAGGACATAAGTCTGCCGTACCCATTTTTGGGACGTAATCCTAGCGGCTTCAAAACGTTTGAGCATTATTGTCAACGTTTGATTCATTTCTCACCGTACGCCGGTTGATACAAATTTAGGCTTTCCAACGTTAGTCAAATCCCTCTTCCTCCCAAGATCCGTTTCTTCGATTCTAAACTTCTCCTCATTCGAAAACCTATCTATAGCACTGGGAGATAAGTTTGTCTACTCAGGGGACGAAAAACCAAGCGAGGTACTGCTGTGCGCCTAGAAATATAACCACATAGCTACGTCCCAGAAACAGGAACGGTGGAATCATGTCCTCTATCTGGTATTAGCTGAGCGGTTTCGATTAGCACAGCGATTTGACTCCACCCACTCGTTACACTAAACACGTACACGCCCGACAAGAAATTACGGGGCAAGTAAAGATTATGGGAAAAGACGGCAAAATGGAATTTCAACGGTAGAAAAGTGTCAAAAAGTGCATTACTACGAATCAGTCGTGTACGTACGTGCTTCCGTACCGCCGTAGCGAAATGTTTTTTTTACTGGCCCCATAATTTCCCGTCGCGCGTGTAGAGGTTGCGATCCGCTGTGCCAGGCGCAGATCGGCATAGTGCATTTACATGCCAGTGCTGTTTTGATTAGTAAAATTAGAAGAACTACCTCGAAACCGGCTTTTTCGACTTTTACTATGCTAATCAAAATTAGCGGTTCCCCAGTCTGACTTTTACTGACCAATTTAAAGTAATTTGAAGTCGACCAGCAGGCTGTGGTAAAACAAAAAAGTAAAAGAACGGAGCACTGTATTTTTACGCAGTACAGCAATTTTACTAAGCGAAAGATAGTTCGGATATTCAATTAGCAAAACCGTGACTTCATCGCAAATTTTTAAATGACGTACAGTGCGTCGGTTCCGGACCTTGTCTGAACAGACCCACTGTCTGCATGTTCGTCTATGGTATGCCCTAGACATGATTACCGTTTCGCTTGCTCCCACTGGCACTGCAGCTACAGTATAGTATAGTACAGTACAGTTCAGTACAGTATAGTATAGTACAGTACAGTTCAGTACAGTACAGTACAGTACAGTACAGTGTGTAGTACAGCACAATATAGCTACAGTACGAAAACTCTGCAATGTGTCGTACAAAATGTTATCGATTTGTTGCTTGGAATTTCTATGCTGATATTTTTGCCTTCTGTTTAAAGGTTCGTCTCAGAGCATTGCATGGTTTGCTTTATGCAAACTAGGTGGAACGATGTCGGCCAAAGATGAGCCGTTTGCATGAACTAAAATTTTCGAAAATGGTCCGTGAATGGTCCGTGAAAATTTAATTCGGGAAACCGCGGACTTTTAATTAAGCAAAAGTTCCACTCCTCAAGTTTGGCGCCGGGAGTAATTAAAAGTTGGCAGTTTTGGGGAGTTTTAATTAACAGTAAGTAGAAGTTAAACTCGGAAAGTCGTAGTAAAACAACACTGTTACATGCATGAAGGCGAAGTTTGGGGCAGTAAAAAGTTGGACCAGGAGATTCCGAAACAGCGTGACGGAAACGAGCACGTACGCGTGCGATTCCTACCAATGCACTTTTTGACAATTTTCTATGGTTGAATTTTGATCTGCCGTCTTTTCCGTCTAATGTAAACTTCCTACTGCCCCAAAGTGTTGTGAGCTACGGTTAAGGTCTGCAGCTAAACAGCACAGGTGACCAAAGCTGTACTTAAGCCCAACAGAGCGGAGGTCACAATCAAACTTGGATACACACCGTATGGACCGATTGTCAGGTTTCGAGATGGGAATTGAAACGTTCTGTTCCAGAAAAGCTGGGCGAATCTCTTTCCGTCGAGATCGGTTTCCAGATAAACCGACTGAAGGACCTATCACCAAAAGTTTGACCATGGAGTCTGACAGATAACAGTCTTCCTTACTTCCGCTGAGGCCAGCATTATCTCAAATGCCGATATCGCAAAGTCGTTGTACTAGGAACACAGCGAAATCCCGGGTTTTGTGGCAAATTTAACAAGGCTGCATTTCATTACAATTTGCTTCGCCGGTACCGTACCTTGTGTTCGTTAGGTAGAGTCAGGTTGAAACGCGTGCTCGCAGTACTAGCAATCTGATCTGTCCAGTCAGTGACTTCTCTCCAGTTCGGATCGATGTTACTGTATGTGATGACGCTCTTGAACGCCTCGAACGCCACCTGCAAGATTATCCAACGTCAGAAATCTTTGCGTCCGTTTCAGCGGCGTCCAGCTGATAATCTCAGCAGAATGGGACATGGGCAAATGTGTTGATCCAGACCGTTCTCCTAAGTGGCGCACCTCCAGCCAGTCACAATGAAAACTTGCGCCAGCTGAGATGAGGATTAACGTTCTGCCCGTTTGCTCGTTTGCCCACGTCCCGAACACGAAAATCAGACTTGAAAATCAACTAGCACACCTTATCTTCACCATCCTGGAACTTCCACGTTATTGGTCCTCTCGTTGGCACCGAGGTGCTCATGGCGGCAAGAAACATCTGCAAACGACTATTAGTGAATCTCGCGCAAATATTTGCTCTCGTTCGAACCCTACCGCAGTAGGTCTCTGTCGGCTGCAGGCGCGTCATTTACTTACGTACTCGCCGTCGGTCATGTTCATCGCATAGGCAGCCAGCTACGGACACACGAAAAATCAAACGAGAAAAGGATTCACTTTTATTGACTGCATTGCCAGCTTATACAGTATACGCGGACATGGGTGGAATGGACAGGCGCAGTCACCCAGATTTTGGCCAGTAATGTCAGCGAATATACGAACAAACTATTGCGATTGGCTAGAATTAAAAGGGCCACAGCTGTCCATTCTACCCCCTTTGACGGTTAATCTCCGCGTATTAATGTAAACACTGTAGGATGTGCTGTACATAATAGTGGATAAACTTACCAGTATATCGCGCATGATTTTAGGATGAGTTACGAGAATGACTACTGTAATCAAGATGATCGGTAGACCAACATATGACCAAATCAAAGAGCAATAAACGTCTTGTTCAAAGCTCAGACTAGTTACATACTTCGTGATTGTAGTTTGGCTTGTTGTAGGAAGGTTGTGTAGTCCTGAGTTACAGCGGAATTTAGATCCAGGTTGAAAAAGTTGTATGCAGACCGTCGCGACTGCTGCAGCATGCGCAGGTTGGTGCAGGAAGTAATGACAAAAGTACTAAGACCAGGGTACTGCGTCAGGCTGTCGCAAATCAAGGTAGCAGTTCGCCACTTAAACTGGTCCATAAACTGCAAAACTCCCGTTGCCATGCTAGTATGGTCGGTTCCTGCGGCGGTCACCACTGTGGGGTAACGCTGCTTATTGCTCAGCCGAGTATCTCCTGCGACACTAAACTTTTGTTCTTTAGTAGAGCTGCCAGATTGACCCAGGTCGTTGTTTTCCAAAATGAAATGAAGTTTACTAACTTCGAGAACAGCGGCAAATTCCATTCTGAAGCGAGGATGAAGCATACCGGTTAAGAATCAGATATTTTTGAGAATCCTGTGTACCCGCTGGTGTCACGATGAAGTGCAGCATGCGGTCCCGCGAAGGGAAGATTTAATATCATGATTTCGAACAGTTTCAGGGGCGGCTGTACTAGAGCACTGGGCCGCAGGTTCAAAATTACGCAGCAACTGTGCTGCGCACGCTACCAGGTCGCTGTACGCTGCGCTGTGCTGCACAACTTTCAACGTTAAGTGTTGGTCCGTGGATCTGCGCGGCAGTCTTCGGCTTCCTGCTGCATGCTGTGCTGTGCTGCACAAATCTCGTCGATTTCCGTATTGCAGCTGTGCTGCAGCACAGCACAGCTACAGTGCAGTGCAGCGCATGCGGCCAGATTCCGTGCTCTAGGCTGTACACGCACGCTGAGGGCGTTTAGGCAGGCGATTCCGAAACGGCGGCAGGGAGGTACGTACGTACGCGAACAATTCGCTGTAATGCACTTTTCGGCAATTTCTACGGTTGATTGTCTACTTTGCCATCTTTTCCGCCTGGTCCATACTTCTTACTGGCCCATACTTTATAGCCACTTTTAATAATTCAAAACGCCGCTGTGCCCGCCGCGATTGCATGTACGGGGTCAGTATCAAACGAGTGTTGTACGACGGCGTACGTTTCTGTGCCAGCAAGCACAGTGCACAGACAACGTTGCCAACAATTTAGGCAAGTGGCACAAAGAGATGATCCCGGAAGAGCTTGCCAGAGTGCTGTGTGAGTCAGCAGTTTGCGCCATTATGGAAAGCTCTTCTGAGCATCAGTCCAAACATTGCGAGTGTGTATCAGTCAGAGCGGTCAAACGATCGCACACGAGCTCCTCTGCGTCACCCTACACAAGCATCAGGCGTGGTGACACGTCACGTTTCGAATAGCCAGTCAAAACTGAGCCTAATAAAAGCGTCTATGGCATACTTCCTCAGCGTGCGTGTACAGATATTGCCCAGATGTAAGACCTGCCGACGAGACAATCATAGAAATTTGGCGAACTCAATGACGTAACCGTCAACGCGGCGTTTTGCTGGTTGAGCTTGATTTCGAATGTTTACATTCGATCGACTACTCCAGCCCTTCTGCTTTCGTCATCGTACTTTACCATTACCTGAAACTTAACGTCATCGGCAGGTGATACTTCTGCAGTACCTACTGTCTTTACCGAGAAAGATTTTGTACATTCGACACTGAATTGTTCACGCAGTTTCACTGTCGCGGACCGAAAAAGGTGTGCTACAGTAATTAATGTTACCTCTGGCAAAATCTCCAAGTGCCATCGTTTCCGCGCTGCAGCCTGAAACAACTTTGGAGGGTCAGACCAAGTATCCATAACGCCAATGGGTTGAAAGTTGAAGTGTACCCGAGGTGAAAATGATTGGAAATCCCGTTAGGGCCCTCAGGAAGGCTGTGATATTTCCGGCCGCAAGCGTGATCTGGACCGCCCCCTCTGCGCACGAGACAAGTCCTCCGGGATAGTTGACTGTGTGAAGGCTGAGATTCTGGTAGACATCTGAGTACAAAACTTTGGCTTTCTCCAAAGCGGATACGTATGCCGGCCCGGTTGAGAGATATCTGTTTTGTGGACTATGGCCGGTATAATAAACGCCAATCACGTTCACTTGGGAGCCGGCAATGGAAGAAAATAGTCCGACCAAACACAAAGCGATAAAAGAATGCATACCGAATCGCCCTGACCATGAACTGGCTGGCTGGAGCGTTTTGCTGTGTGGTTGAAGTCCAAGTCCACAACAAGGCACTATAAGTGTACGTAACGAACCATGAACGAGCATGCAGCTTACTGCTTCTTGTAGAAGAAAAATGGTATGTCAGCAGCGAGAAATTTCATCTAATTAGCTCTCAAATTATATGTTACCTGAATGTCCCGTACGTGTCCCACCCCCGGTTCACGCATGGATAGTAACCAGGTACATATTCTAAGAAGCATTCGGTTTTTATTTGCATTTCATTCATTCATTCATTCATTCGGTCAGTAAAAAAGGATCTCCTGTCTCTTGGGTCGTCCTGTGTTAGACTGTCAATTATTGCTCTCACTCGCATAAAGTACCGTCCTACACAGTGTGGAGTGCAGGTAATCACGCTGCACTAGTTCGATCCACCTATCCGGAAGAGACAGAACCAGTAGGAAAAGCAAGGTGGATTGAGTGGGAAGTGAGATTTAAGAGCATCAATAAGTGACGGCAGGTTCAACATAGGGCGGGATATCTGGAACTTTGTCGACCAGAACGAGGCTGGAATTCCACTAGATAGAGAGGTGTTGTCACACACAGCTCCCGGCTCTCCACACAAAAGAATTGCAAAACTTTTATACACACCTGTCGCTTGCAGATACCGTGGTAACTTCCTTTGGAATAGCTGGAATACAGGTCTTGCAAGGGCTTAGCATCCTGCTCGCTCCACGTCTGGCTCCCCAAATACATTCTGACGGGTCGTTTCAGAGTGTCGATGAGATTCTTGTACCGTAACATTTCCTTCTCCTTCATGCTTGGCATGAACACATGAGCCATGGTTTCGTTCGAAGTTTGAGTGATGTACCGCCTTCTCATCAACCTTCCGAACGAAGAGCATCGCTCACAGTCAAGTTACTTTTCGATACAGGTCTCTGCTGGTGAGAACCTATGACGTTCTTGGAGGATGATACTTACGTGTTGGATCTCAGACCGATCGCGTCGAGATACTTTTCCACCTTGTAACGCGACCCGCACATGTTCAGATCCACTTTTGGATAATAAAAGAGGAAGACCAGGCACATTTCCTCCCGGGTGGACTCTCCTCCCTAAAATCCATCAAAGACATACGTACAAGGAGTTACATTGGTAAAATCCAGGAGAATCGAGCAGAACGTACAAAGACGGGTTGCGTTTCATTGACGGTCGAGAAGGTACATTCGAGTACCGCACGATCACCCTGCAATGAGGTATATCACCTCGAGGATTTGACTATATTCGTATGCCGCAAAATGTCCATTGTTCGTGTTCTATTGACTGACCGGTAGGAACTTCCTGGTTGGTTGCACCGCTTGCGACGTCTGGTAGTTGAAGTCGAAGTTCATGTTCTTCACAATGGGCGGAGTAATCTCTTGACTCCCTCGGAAGTGCCGCGCTACGGCGGACCTCCCTGAAACAGAAAACAGCTGCAGACAAGAACCTTCATCACCACTGGCAGAAGCTTTGAAAAAATCACCTCTTTCTGTTACCTCGTGTGTGCATATGGAGAATGCCATTGAAGATGTTGATGCCGTCCGATGGAAGCTGAGCGAAAATCTGGGGTTTGTGAATATTCAAGCCAGTATGTATATGTGTGATGAATTTACAGCTGCGGCAGTGCACTGGTCCGAGCATTGAGACTGAAGACGGAAGCTGGTTTGTCCAGGAGGAATGGTCATCGTGACTGCAAAGGAGATGGAGTCGTGAACGTTGATCCGGATCAGATCAGTTAGCCCTGTGGAAACCACACACTTACAGTCGAAGCTCAATACGCCAGCCATGATTACTCCCGCGTCGTACTTTCTGAGCTTTTCTGACAGCAGAAACCTAAAACCCGAGTCATCCACAAATCCTGCAACCACATGAAAATTTAGAGTTCAGTATCAGCCTTCGTTCAACCTTGGAAAATTCTTACGCGCTCTTTCTGGGTTGTTGTAATGGATCTGCAGTATCATATGCATGCCCGACATTTCCGTGGTGAAAGGCAAGCCGGCATCCTCAGGATAGTATTCCGTAGGCTGAATACACGTCTCATTATTAATAGATCATACGGAAAGGCTGCGAAAAAACGGTAGCTTTTTCGGGAGGCACTTCAAAAAATCTTGCTGATAGACATACAGTACCTTAGAGCCCATTGCCCAAGCACCCAACAGGTTTTGGCAGTGCTGCATGACGTAGTCTGGGTGCGTGGGACCGCAGTCAAAGAACGTCACTTTGGTGATTTCTTCAGGTAGCTTGCTGGCACAAGCATACATCAGCATGTGATGGATGAACTTGGTATTGTTTGTATTGACAACAGGTTGCGTCTACAGTAGAACAAAACAAAGAAAATTGAAATCGTTCTCTCTTTCCACCAGATCATTCGCATGAGCGAACTTTCATAAAGAGGACAGTGCACCGTACTGTAATACCAGTGACAGATACTAAAAGTTCTTACCGCGATTGTGTGATACTTCTTATCAAGTAGCGGAATTGGAATCATTTTGCAGTAGTAGTTCGTGTCTGCATTTCCTTCGATAGTTCTCTGTGGAATTAAAACGAGAGTGCATAGACGTATGTCTATGCAACATGACTATCACATAACGGGTTCATGTATGGTTCCTGTATGTAATATTCATGTTGCATAGACATATATGTCGCATATATGAACCTTTACTGAACCCAAAATGCACCCAAGATGCTCTGTAGCGAATCAGGACTGATCCCAGAAGTTATATGGTCAGTATATTGGATCGGAGGCTCGTTCGAACAGGGTCAAAACACTCTTACAGTACTGGATTATGAGTCGTCGACCTACGTTGTCCATCAGAAAGTCGAGCTGTTTGGTAACTTCTGTGTTCAGGCTAGGAATTTCCTTATACGCGAGAGTCTTCGGAACGGGTGGCGTCGTGTTCAAAAAATTCATCGTGACCACACCCCTGAAATGGTGTTTCTGGATTGGTCCATCCATACTGTCAGGAGTTTCTCGATTATACGAAAATATGACAAACTGGTCCTCTCCCTGAAAGCACAATGCACTTTCTAGCAAGGAAACACTTCACGGTGCTGTACGCAACGAACCGTGAAAGGCCCGGTTCTGAGCATCCGGCACGCCCTCAGCACCGTGTGGGTCGCGTTCTTACTTCCGCCGACAACTTTCCAGTTCTGTATTTTGTCCAAGGTTAGTTTCACCATCATCTCTTCCAAACTGGCCATCAAAGACCGATCCTGGAAAACGCGAAATTTCTCTGGAAAATGTACTTATGTAAGGAAATTTCCGAACGAACTGTACCTGAAGGACCACCTCATTGGTGGTATCGTTGATGTATCCGAACAAAACATCTGCTCCGTCCATACCGCCGTCAGGTGATAGACCCAAAGCCAACCACCCTCTAGTCGGATATGTCAACTGCATTTCGATGTGGGTGTCGTTGGTGCCCCATTCAATCGTCGGGTTTTTTGGGCTGCCCACATCGCTCAACAGATCCACTAGTTCCTTGGTCTGGTTGAGGACTATCTTCTGTGAGCCATGCCTTTGGATGAGAACGAAACCCGGCTCGTCGACTGCAGTTACTTCAGAGGTTTTCAGGAAGTTCACCGAAGTCGCGCCTCTGAAGCTGTGCTTTTTAAACGGTCCGTTGAAAAACTCGGGAGTATTGTTGTGGAACGAAAAGATAACTGGCTGATCAGAATTCTATGATTCAGAAAAACACGTTCACCCTACCCTGACGGATACCGATATCCGAACATTCTCACCGTGAAAGGCCTATCCATACTGTCGCCAGTCGCAAGTTGACGAGCAGCTCGAAGAACCGTATGAGATAAGTTCTTACTTCCGCCAATGGCTATCCAGTCCTGTTGATCGTCCAGACGAAGCTGAACGGGCGGTGTCTGGTCCATTTTGACTGTCAAGAATCGATCCTGAGAAACATTAATTAGTTCCTTATTTCGTACTTTGCTGATGGTTATTTGGAGGCTGGCAAACAAAACTGATGTACAATATCGTTATCCTCAGTGACGCACCTTTGATTGTTATTGGCTGGGAACGTGCGCCACTCGATGAGCTGATCTTGTACATTTTGTTCGCTGGTCTATCAATGTTATCCGATAGGAAGTTTCCTAACATCAGCTCAGCCTACCTGGATGACGACTTCGTTGCTTGTATCGTTGACGTATCCCCACAGTACATCGGCATTGTTCATGCCGCCGTTCGGAGAAAGACCGAATGCCATCCAGCCAAGCGTGGGGTACGTCAGTTGTACCTCGATGTGCGTGCTGTTGGTTCCCCACTCCACACATGGACCGCGATCTCCCAGTTCGGACGACAAGTGCTGCATTCGATTGAGTCTGATGGCTGCAGCTGCTGCCGCAGGTTTATCTTGAAGGAACGTGACTCGGGTCCAGCTAGCAAAGTCGTGCTTCTTGATATGGACACTGTCGGGATTTGGTGGCTTCCGACTGAAGGAAAATATGACTGGCTGCGCCATATTCTGTGGAAATCATCGCATTCAGTTTTAATTTCCACAAGTTTGATTAACAGCGTTGTCGTAAGGGAAACCTACAGTGAACGGTCTGTCCTGAAGAGTATCACCGGTGACCAATTTCCGCCCAGCTCGAAGAACCGTATGCGTGGCATTCTTGTTACCAGTCACAGCTCGCCAGTCCTGTTGTGTGTCCGGCACCAGTTTCACTGTCATTGTGTCCAAGTTGGCCACTAAGTAACGGTCCTGAACAGAAAAAAACCGATTCTTCCATAACGTAGAAGCTCAAAAGTACGAAAAGACTACTGTACCGCATGTTGTGTACCTGGATGATGACTGCGTTGGTGGTATCGTTGACATAACCCCAAAGAACATCCGAGTCGTTCATGCCACCATCAGGTGAGAGTCCCATGGCCATCCATCCGACCGTTGGATAAGTCAGCTGGACTTCGATGTGAGAATCGTTGGTCCCCCATTGAAGAAGGAGGTTCGTGCTCTGTTCTCCGGTGCACGCCGGACTGAGCTGAGGGTTGGCCATGCTTCCCAGTATCTGTGTTTTGTCCAGTTCAATTGCAAGTGTCCGGCTGACCAGCCCGAAAACTACGAGGAAGACTCTGAGCCAGTAAAGAGTCATAGCTTACCGCGTGATCGTTCGCACGAGGGCCTGACGAGAACGGGTCGACTGAAAGATGTCGAAGGGTATTTTTTCTCGCGCCTGGATATATCGATAGTTACGGCTAAAGTCTAGCCCGAAGGTTGATTTGTCAACAAAGCCTTTTTCATTTTTAAAAAGTAATAGATAGTTTGACAACCTTTTGAAAGGCGGCCAAGGGGTGCTGCTTGCCGGCTGAAACCTTTTGTAAAGTGGCGTTACAATAGCTGTCAGTCTGCGTAATTACTCTGCTGATAAAACATAAGGTGTAAATAATGTGTCATCATGCTTTTGCACTCTTATGCTTTTGCGTGCACCGTGCAGGGTGACATATCAAAATTATACCGGTACAACGTCGAAAGCCTTTCAGAAGGGCGTGTTTTCATGTTCCTGACATCGAATTTCTCGACGGCAGCATGCGGCCAACGTGGACTAGCAATTGACCAAAGCTGGGTAGACGAAAGGTGCGATCGTGGGTGGTTTGTCGTTGTTGATGACACTGATGCTACCCTGTGAAGAACACGTCGGCAAAGACTGCGGGGACGCGGATGATGTTACGAACAGATATCCAGCATTGTGTCTGGTTGAAAAACCTGTTCCATCGTTTGTCTTACATTGGCAAAGCACAGGCTGCTGTACGTCCTGGCAGAGTAGAAATCTCCCAGAGGCTGGGCGTTCTTTTCGTCCCACGTCTGGCTGGTAAAGTACGACGTGACGGGGTCCTTCAATACTGCAAGTATTTCTGTTTATGCTTTTCGTTTGACTGATCGTAGATAAGGCTGGCTGCAGTTTCCACACGCATTGGTGGAAGAATGCCCGTATCGATTATCCTAAAAACAATATTCCGTTACGCAGCTTTGAACGCATTCCCGATCGACTTTTACTTCTGAGGAGTCATTCCGATGAAATCCATGTGATCCTTGATACGGAAGTTGGAACCACAACTACTCAGTTCGACTTTTGGATAGTAGGCCAGAAACACGAGACACATCCCTTCCATCGTACCTTCCCCACCCTGATAAAAAAGCAGGATTGGTCGTTATGGTCCGTTGAGAATCTGTACGTTCATTCCCGGAAAATTCTTACGAATATAGGCTGCGTGACAGCTGCGGTAGTAAAGTTACACTCAACGACCAGTCGGTCCCCCTGAAAAGAAAATTTATGTGGGGAGTACAAATATATTAGCGCCTGAAGTAGTCAATGACGTACGGGAAGGAACTTCCAGTATGGCAAAACTGGCTTCGGTCCCTGGTAGTTGATGTCGTAGTTCAGGTCCATGCCGATAGGAGGCAGAATTTCTTCCGATCCCCTGAAATGCCTGGCTATGCCCCTTTTCCCTAGAAGAAACGCAACGTAGGTGTCACCCGGCTGTGCATATAGCACGTTGGACCCGGTTCTTTTTGCTCATCTCGGTATCCGTCGAGTACCTCGAGTGTGCATATGCAACCCAGCACTGAAAATATTGATTCCGTCGGCTGGAATCTGCAAACACTGGTTAGTTTGACTGGCAGCCGTAAATACAGAAACTTAATATCACAATTTGGCGGGAAAGGATTAATGAACATACCGTCCTGGCTGTGCACTGGTCAGAACAGTGGCCCTTACGTGGAAGGAACTGAGGCCCGGGGGCATAGATAGCGTAACTGCAAGCAAGAAATGCGGGTTTCGCAATGGGCTATAAAACAGCTGCCTGATCTTTGAAACTTGTACACGCGCCTGCCCTACAGTAAATGTGGAAACGGACAAAAATGTGG